>CAAKHB010001391.1:12924-29755 GCA_901007665.1 Aeoliscus strigatus
GTTCAGTGCCGAATCGTTACCCTTGTGGTCGAGAAAGCGTATATCCATTGTCACAGTCTGTTTTGATCCTTTACCCTGTGTGAGTACCCGAGTTCCTTTGTTAAGCCTTTTGTAACCGTTGTTGGTCATAGTCAATCCTTAGCTGTTAGCTCTGCGTTTTCTGTTCAGTCCCCCCAAATTCTCCCTTTCCCCGGTTCGGGTGATTTTCTGTTCATCTTGTATGATTGTTCACCTCCGTAGGGAGTGTCGCTTTCTGTTCTCCCCTCCTTTTGATTCCCCTACTTCGTGCAGAAGCCTAGCCCTTTTGTTTGGTTCAAATTGTTAATAAAATTGTTATTGGTCCTCTGCGTCTGGGTTCTGTGCATCCTTCTGCCGGCGTTACATATTTGCTGAGAAAACAACTAGGTGTAGTTGGGCAGTACACAACTGGAGCTGCCTTCTTTTAAAAGTCACTGAGGTTTGTGACATATTCTTACTGATACTATCCCATTGATCCATCACATCATGTTTGTAAAGGTGACCCTCTGTTTGACGAATACGTCAATAGTGCAATTCACGACACTATTAGTGTCGTTACTATCATGTAAATAGTAAATATGTAAATATTCCCGACTGTTAACATAGCAGTCCTAATCATCTATTTATTTTTTGCTAACTGGTACTTTGCTGCTGTGATGCTAAATTTCCCAACTGTGCGACAAGGATTAACATGTAGCCTAATGAGTAGTTAACATAAAGTTTCAGCTGAAGTGAAGAATGAGTGTGATGATTTAGCTAAAGCGTAAGCCAGATGTGAACAAGTCCCTCAGGTTTATCCACAGACTTTTTGTGTTTCCTGCTGACAGATGGGCACTCATACAGCTATAAAACTAGTATTTTGAAAAGGTCTGCTTCAAAATTGAATGGTGTTTTCTACTGCCCCTTATATAGCGTACAATCCCAGAAAGATATATATGCATGTGAATGTACAGGTGAATAGAACAGGACCAGTCATAACTAATTTTTTTGCCAACAAAATGACTGAATAATGATATATTGATCCATTTCCACAGCTATGCTACGTAAAAGAAAACAAGGATAAAGTGTCCTTAAACATGACTCCATACTACAGAAACCTTGGCAGAGGCTGCGGCTTATGAATAAACCAGATGTCATGTGCAAAAACAATTTCACCACTTAGCTAAACATGCTTTGCTCTTCAGACAAGATCATCTCCCCACAGAGACTGAACATCTCATATAAGTTGGGATGTGCATGTAAATCTCAGGACAGATGTGTGTTAGTGTGTCACCTCCTCCACACTGCACAGTGCAGTCCTGCCAGCTGCTGTGCGTCCAAATGTAGAGGTACTCCGGCTCCTTCTGCTCCTCACTGCTCCGGTCCTGGGATGTGTTCAGGGACACTGTGTACTCATAGTGGATCCCGTAACTCTGGTCGTGGAAAAGCAACACCTGGCATAGAAAGATTGTTTATTTACGCAGTTTACTCAACAATACAGCAGTTATCCTCAAGCTATCATCATCCAAGACTGTACATAAGCAATGGACAGTCTGTAATTGACAGTTTGTTCATCTGGCTTGTAGGTGGCCATATTAGAATGAGACTGTGCAGTTTGTAGAAGTGCAAAGCTCGGCACAGTACTTACTGAGTCAGTAACTAAAGTTGATGCGGCAGATTGGTAGTGGACGTTTCACTGGTTCACAAGAGTGTCTCTGCATCGGACGCAGCACAGAATACACTCATCCACACTAGTGAGTGCTTTGTTACAACAGAAGATTGAGGGATAATGTTGGCGAGGATGGTTCTGGGTATGTCTACTGATGATAGCAGCAGAGATTTAAAGGATGCTGGGTGAATGGTGTTACACCACCAACTGCCTCGCCCTTCCCCTCATTGCCTCTTCAAGGTTCCACACCTCTCGGTTTGATTTTAATAGAAAGTGTCACTTGAATCTTCCTATATCTCTAGTTACGACCTGTCAGTCATCAAGTCGGCCCACCCTAAAGCCGCACACACTGCTCCATTCTGAAGAAGACGTAGAAGCCGCAGCTATGATCTTGCAGACTTTAACATAACTTGACATGATGAGCAGATGAAGTAAACTCCTGCACAGATGTTGAAAAAATACACTGACGTCTCTGACATGAGAGTCATAATCTTTCATTTCAGTCCAGACCACTGCCTTACAACTATGCACAATAATGTAATCAACTGTTCAACCACGCCCTTCTCCCGCTCCCCCTCCTGCACATGTCCCGCGTGAAGGTTTATTTGATCAAAACCAATATTTTCACAAAGCTGGTGAAGGTCAAACAACAATTCACAAGACCTTTGTTTGATCTTTTACCACATCGGTGGAGTCTGTGGGCTGTAGATACATGTGAGGATACATCACATAGAAGCCCATACGTTTATACGGGACATTTAATGAGAAACATTCCACTCATAATTAAATCGCTACCAACGTTTAACATTTGTGTGTTGTATAGGTTAAGAAGAATCATCTAACACTGGTCACATGACTGAAAAAACTCTACACCCACAGACACACACAGCAGCAGCCCACAGACCACTAAAAAAGTCCAGAATGATGACGTGTTTACCATCAGGTGTAACGGCGTCTTTGTGGGTCCCTTTGCAGACATTTTCTCCCACAGTCCTCTTCTCACATAGCGCACTGTCGTACCAGCCACCTCGAACTCGCCTGGGAGCTCAATCTTCCAGTCACTGTTGATGGACCTCTTGCTGGAGTCTTTTAGGGCTGTGAGGATGCACCAGATCAGAACATTTGCATTTGCATGAGTGTCACTCTCAAGGACAGATTCAGGCTGCAGGGAGCCAGAGAACAGAAACATGTTTTAGTTTCTTGCTGAAGGCAGAATTGAGCGTACACTTCACTGGTGATTAACCTTGGTCATTAAAGCTGCTGCTGCTGGATATTTTGTGCCCCCCCACACACACTCCACACAAGCCTATTGGCAGCTGACGATACGTTAGGTATCTGATGGTATTATATGTCACATATACATCCTCATCCTCTTGGCCCAACCCTCAGCAGCGTCTTCTGTTGTTGCTGTTGCTCTGGACCTGCAGCGTGGTCTTCACAGGAGGCTGCAGAAGGCAGAGGTCTACCACTCAAAACAACGGTTCTTTTGTAATAGTGCCACAACTTGCAACTCAGTGGGGGAGTGGGGGCAGCACTGCGTGAGTGGGCCGGGCTTATCTCGTTCTCCAGGCTCTACCCATCTATTTTAATTTCCCGTTAAATCAGGGGGTTTAGTTACAGTTCATGTCTTGCACTGTCCTTCATTTTGTTTTCCATACATTTATATTAGTGAATAGACTTTAAACACACAATTTATTCTCCCTTCCAGTCAGTGCGAGATATTGGAGTCACATGTATGCAAAATTGATTTTAGTAGATTTGAAAGGATTCCAGAAATGTGTCATTCAGACGACCACAGAGAGAAAAAGAATGATTTCAATTACAGTGAAGAGGCTCCACTTTGCTTTGCGTGAGAACTTTAACGTGTGTCATCCAAATATGATTTGAGCAGATATTAAAAAATACCTGGATCACATGTGTGGATAACAATGTTTGTACTGTGGGACTTTACTGGCTGTTTGCAAACTGTTGTTCATCATTACCCAGAAAGCTGTGTGAGGGTTTGTCCTCCACAACTTTGATCCTCCGGGCACCAGCAGGAATAACCACCGCCTCGATGTAGCCTGACAGAGAAGACAGAAGCAGGACATACACTAAGACACACAGATGTAGACAAGGAGACAGAGATGGACGGGTTGAGCTCTGTGTTGGTATCACAGATGTTCTGCACTCTGAAAAACGGAATACTTTCAAGTCAACACCACACTTGTTCTTGCCCTTTTCAAGCAAACTGTCTATGCTTCACATCAGTGCTGACCCTTTTCAATGTGTGTCATCTGCTTATTGAAATTCATTCCATTTCAAACTAAATTCAGATGTATTGGTTTGTGTGTTCACTGGACTAATTAAAAAGGTATAAGATTCATTCTATATATCAGTTCAGCCCAAATCACAGCACAGCTGTTGAGTGTGTTGATTCTGTAAAAATGCTAAAACAAAAATGTAGCATCTGTGAAGTGACTGGGTGCTGGTTCACATGTATTGTGATTGGGAGGTTCCTTCCAACTACAATATCACTCTTGCAGAGTGATATTATAGACCTTTGCATGATTAATCATTAAAGATCCAACTGAAAGCAAGTTACTGATGCCAGTAACAACATGTAGCTATGAAACTCTGCCTTAGTAAAATGATGAATCTGCTTGTGGCTGTTCTTTCCTAAAATAAAAAAAATTAAAAAACTGTCAAAGCTTTGTGAGCTTAAAAAAAGAACATTGCCCTCCACCTCCGCCTTATTACTCCAGCTCTGGGTGACTCACACACTAGTTGGTTGATCTAACCAGGTAGGTTCCAGTCATCCTTCTCTGCTTTCAACTCCCAAGTGTGTCAGGTTTTAAAACATGCAAAATGAATGTTGAATACCACTTCAAAGACAATTTTATACTTACCTATACATCCTCTGCGCTGTCAAGTCCCTTAAACACACAGCACACACTACACACTATGAGGCCTCTTCAGACAGAAAGGTCCGGGTGAAATTGGACAAAAGAAATAGTCATCACATATTCTGTCACATGTACCCAAAAGATGAAATGCAAATTCTATGTGTGCATAGATATGAATGTGAACAAAGAAGACAAAGCTTTTTTATTAGTATCATTATTATTTTAATTTTATTCTTGTGATGGGGAAACTGTTCTCACTAGTGAACTAAGGTCTATCACCAACACGATGATTTCATAGATGATTTCATATATAGAAGAGTCTGTTTCACATTAAGACCTGTCACAGCAGGACTCCATATGGTTTGTATATGAAACCCAGCCAGCCGGAAAACACAATACCAAGGACAAAGATCTGGCATACTTCATGGAAAGCAGCCATGGATCTTGTTCATCACACTGATGTTCTGCCTGCTGTTACATGTCAAGATATCTGCGTTAAGTTAGGCTGATTTAATAGTGACAGCAGTTGTTGGAGTAGATATATTTTTGAGGTAATCAGAAACAACAGTTTATGTTAGTTTCTCCTGTGTTCAAAATAACACCGCTTGAGCTTCCAAGACAGAAGTTCCCCTGTAGTTAATTTTAAATTTAAAGTCACCTTTAGCTACTTTTTTCATTCCATAAAATATCTAATATCCACATCTTGCTGCCTGAAAAAGACAATTTTAATTATATTTTGTACATATCAATATTGTGTCTTGTATACTGCTGCAACTTATACCGCTTAATAATTTTTATTTGTCAGAAGAGGGCGCTGTAGCCGACCGAGTTGTAAAGTAGGGACATGTAACATGACATATGTATTTTAAATTTTTTAAATTCCATTTTCTTATTAACTTATAACTTGTGTAAATGTGTATGTATTTCAATATATGAACAGAGGACCCCGCCCCCAAAAAAAGACTCTACCTCTGCAATTTACACTTCATACTATGGCATGTGAAACGCTAGTGCAGTATAGCTACCTGTAACCATGACATCATGTCATTAATGATACCCAGGCAATCAGAATGAGGAGAAGTCTCATGTTTGTCAAGTCCAACATGTTACAAAATCCTGCCGTGTGGAATGATGGAATTTGTTGCTGTTGTTAGCTCGTAGCAGTGGCTAGCACTCGCTGCTAGTCATGTCTAATATCATTGTGACCTCTCTGTCTTCTCAACGTAAATCTTGTATGAAGTCAAATTCATGGTGAGGAAAAGGGCATTGTCTTTCTCTGTGCATGTTAACTTTGCATTTCAACAGCTTGGGTCCATGTCACAAAATTTTGGATGCCAAAATAGATCTTTTGTCTCGTGATAAGCACACACACCACTCCCTCCTGCGAAGCCAACCAGATGCACCCGTCCACCCTTCACCAATCTGCCCATCCACCTACAGTTAGATGCAGACTGCTGTGGGCTCGCCTGGATTTACAACACATCTGACATATGAGGGAAGTTACAATATGAGCATTTATTGCAGTAAATGTCAGAGCAGGTATTTTACTACACACGCCTGTTTCCTAGCCCTCTGCTGTTATTTGTATATTTGGTGAGAGCAGAGAGGGAAGGAAACAGCTGAAATTAGTGGAATGTGTCCCTGGCATACTGCACAGATGGGTTACGGGATAACGCGGTCAAACGTTTGGTTACGCAACTGTACCTAAGCAATTGTTTCAAACTCAGGTTGCGTCCCCCAGGAGAGCCCACAGACAAGTGCTTGTCTCTTCTACCTACAGTGAAACACTCCAGGCAGTGCAAGAAAACACACACACACCGACACACACACCACCGACACACACACACATACACACACACACACAGCATGCATCTTACATGAGAAACACTTGGGGACAGCCCTGGGTTTAGCCATCACACACGTAGAAACCCTCTTACACTGCGTACGGGTGACTGGAGGACAAGACAAGGAAGGGGAAGGGAGGTCACATGTACTGTGGCCCACACAAGCGTGCCTCCTCACACGCTCCCTTTCCTGCATGTATCCCCTAATTCGTAGTGATTGTTCAGTTGTCAGCTGCTGCGACATCCCTCTAAGATTGTGTGTGAGAAATCACATCAATAAAAAAAAGCCTTAAAAGAGTTAAAGAGCGTGGACAGATTCAAACAGACATTGACTAGATGTGTGTGAAAACCTCAACTTGTCCAAACATGAATTACTGGTGTGGAACCTACATTGTCAGACGAAACAAACTATATGTGCTATATGTATTAAATTCAGGTGAAAAGGCGTAATTAGACTAAATGTGGTAAAAAATAGGAAGCTAACATAAACACTGCAACGCACAAAGAGGTCTGCGCAGACGATGAGAAGCAGCACCATCATATTCAAACAGATTGATGAAAACAAGCTTGCTTTGAACTTTGAATTTTTCCTGGCAGGCTTTTCATTTTGTAGTTTAAGGAATTTAGATTATCAGACAACCTGTCTTGCAATCAGTGTTAGAACATATTGCTGGCATGTATCAGCCTTGGAAATTCATGTACGTGTGTGTCCTTTGAGATTTGTGAAGCAATTCTGGCTTTTGAAACATCATCAGCCAAACTAGTTTATTTGGTTGACACATTGGATGTGAAATTCGATCGCTGTAATCGCTGTAATAATCCAAGACATTCACAACAGGTGTGAACATACTGCATCTCACTTCATATTTCCCAGCAGGTACGAATATTTTGAAATGTAGAAATTGTAACAGTATAACACAACCACATTATAACTTCCCCCCGGTATAAATGCAAACTACTGTGTGCCACTAACATATAACATGTTATAGATTATGTCCTTACTGGTGTGATTGGATTAACCACAAGAGTCTGCTGAGCGAGAATATCTGAGGTCTTATGAGTCAAAGGCCACAACATTAACAATGTTCTTAATCTCTCATAAATAGCAATGACAATAATTTGTACAGAATTCATGTTAGTTCACGCAGTAAAACCTGTCCTGTCTCAAGACAGCTGATCATTTCCAGAATGAATCAAATCTCTCTGATAATAACTACTAAAAACATGTTCAGCATGTTAGATGTTAAGCGCAAAACTGGCTTGCTCTTGGGGAATCTTTGTGAGTGAGTTCTATTCCGTGAAATAGTTCCACTGATACAACACACACCAAACATGTTGGAATTCATAAAGACTTGTTGCCAACACACTGCAAACAGATGATAAACCTATGGACACACACACTCACCCATTCCTTTGGTGTGGTTGAAATCTCCCCTCACTATCTTGCAGGAGCGTCCATCTCCATTACAAACACCACAGCGGTCTTCTTTAGCTGCGGAGCCGATTATGCCGTCACAGCCGATTTTCTGCCCACAACAACAGAATAACAAAAGGCTGAGTGTGACGCAATGAGAACCAAACGTCTTGATTGACTCTCATGGTTTTAAGAGCTGATGGTCTGATATGCTGCCTCTGCCTGCTGATTCTGGCGCGGAATGATGACTTGGCCAAACTCGTCTTAGAACTCACAGGCAGTTTTCACAGAACCTGAAGGGCATTATTGGTAAAGAACCCCTGTGAAGCCTGATGACATTTATTGCTCATTCCACTAGCTGTCCAAGTCAAGTTGCCAAAGGGAATGCTATCCTAAACAGGGAAATCCTAGTCGGAGATCCGTCCAATAAAGAGGACCCTGAGTTCAGAATCCGAGATGGCAGTATGCAGTACTTTCAATGTCAGTGAGTATAAACTGTTTGACCTTTTATTTGTTGCACTTTGTTCTTTTTTCACCATTTTAATGAGTCGTACACAGAGAACTGCTTTATTCATGCTTGTGGGTGGCATCAGCTCTGGAGATGTGAGCGGGTTGTCCAGTAACTGGAGGGTTGGGTGTGCGATCCAGGTTGTGCTGTTGTGTCCCTGTATAAATGTGAGTGAATGTTTGGTGGTGGTCAGAGAGGCTGCACAGAAACGTGGCTACCAACTCGGTAGCCACGTTTCTGTCAGGGTATATCTACCTATCAGATCTATCAAGGTGCATGAATAATGTATCCACTGTAAAGTGTCTTTGTGTTCTAGATAAGATTTATTCATTATCGTTGGGTGTGTTGTCACACACAAAAAAACAACTTTTGTTGTTTGGTTTTAACCCATAAAAACCTCTTTGAATGAATCAGTATATCCACATACCCAGACATTACTGCCAAATTATTTCTGTTCTTCACTCCTGCTGGCACACAAGTGATCTATTCAAAGACAAAGACTTTCAGAGACTTTTCTTTGGCTTCTGGGTTATATATAAATGAGACTGGAGAAAGGGGAGATTGATTAAGTTTACAATTCTTCCTACTGGTTTTTGGGTATGTAAGAGTGTGTGTGTGTTAATCAGCTGTTTTAGGTTATTCTAGGCTTGGATCTATGTTTTTGTCTATTTCCTTTGTCTTGCTAATAATTGTTTGCTTTCTCAATGTTTGAAATTAATTGAAATTGAAATGAACATATTTCTCAACTACCAACAGCTCATCATTTAAAACTATTCTTTTTAACTAAAAAGCTAATTCCTTCTGATGTGTCGGACAGCGTAAGTTTACAGCCAAGATTTGTCCTGTAACAGGTTAAAGTAAATACACTTGTCCATGCGTGACACAGTAATTGTTCTATCTGGACTTTGTGTGTCACACTATTCTTGTGCAGACGATACACAAACAGCGTATCATGTATGCTGCAGTTTCCTGATTCAAAGGACCATATGGAGCCCCTTCCACTCCTCCTTCTGCCACACTGTCTATTTTCATAGCTCCACGGACTATATTCCTCTGCCTCTTTCCTGTCTTTTCCCTCTCTCTGTTTCTCTCTCCTTCCCTGTGTTTTCATAGCATGCCTGAGTTTCACATGCAAGGCTTAGAAAAACATCCACGCCTCCTCCTCATTTGTAATCTCAGTATCTAGCTCCTTTTCTTTCTCTGACTCGCTCCATCCTCCTCCTCCACTGTTTTTTCCTTTCAGCTGAATCCGTCTGCAGGTTGAAACGCTGATGGATGAATGATGTCTAAAGCTGACAGAAGGTGACAGCAGTCAAAGAAGGAACAATGCAACGTTTATCTTTGTTTCATCACTGTCAGTTTACAAAGCAGTGTTCTGGGGGTTTGAATACCTTTAGAATATTGAATATTAATAATAAAAATAGGCTTAAATACAAGTCTCCTTTCTATTTCCACTGCTAGAGATGAACCACACAAACACGCCGAACCCTGCAGACCACAACAACTTTGGTTTGACTGCGTGGTGCCATTTCCATTTTGCATCTGTCTGTCAATCTGTCTGGTATCTAGGTTCCAGTTCCAGCCGCCTTCTTCAGGTTCAAGTCATCGTCTCCCCAAATGTAGCCCCAAATACCTTTAGAGTTATTGTCCCGTTTGTCCCAGCGACAATATGATAATGTGTAGTACAAATATTGTATAGTTGTATGCACAGTCTGTACTTGACTACTGTCTGACCATCTCATTTCTACCTAACAACGAGAGTGAAGGAGACATTAAAGTCATTGCAAAGATGCACTGCAAGAAGTGAGTATTTTGTGAGCTCATGTGCATCATGATAATTATATCCATATTTTACTCTCTGGACTCGGTTTCTCCCTCTGTCTGCCAGAAGGCTGGGGAATTCCACCCAAACGTACAGCCATCCAACTTTTGCAAATAAACACAAAAGATTGACTGTACTCAGGACACAAGTTCCAAATAAACTCCACAACCCTCCTTCGGAGCTGTGGGCCCAGCCTTTGCTAACTGCTAACAAGCAAATGAATGAGCTTTTCCATTGATCCTTCCCACCTCTGCATGTTTGTTGTTCTTGTTTTTTATTTTCTTCTTCTTCTCCTTTCGGCTTTGTCCCTCTTCGGGGGTTGCCACAGCGAATCATTGATTTCCATCTTTCCCTGTTCTCTGTATCCTCTACTCGGACTCCAACTACCTCCATGTCCTCCCTCACTGCATCTATAAACCTCCTCTTTGGCCTTCCTCTCTGACCAGTCCAGGGTGACCCTGTCACTCGCCCAGTAACCAACCAGGGTGCATGGTACAGCAAATCAATGGATGAATCAATTGATTTGTATTAGAACACGATTTATTGATCTATTGTTGTCTATTGTATATTGAGTAGGGGTTATTCGGCAGCTGTAAATTATGTCAATTTTTCTTTATCACTTTTGCACAAAAACGTCAAGTAGGTCAGAGATCAAAAGACATCGCTTCTACTGACAATTAGAAAATATCGTCTGACATCAGCTTTTAAAATCACATCAGCAACACAGACAGATTCAGGACTTCATAAAAGTGCTGTTCTGTGTTCCAATAACTAGTCTTTGCATTCACTGTGGAACTCAGTTAATATGGGATAAAAAGCCAACCAAAATCAGTCCATCTTTATATTAGTTCTTCTTCTTCCCCATGGCAGCAGCATCTGAGCAAGCAACAAGAAGCAAGCAACTCAACTGCTGACAGTTTGTTCAGAGATGTCAGCGAGTTTCACTCGTAGGGAACTGATGTGATAATGACATCCAATAATCCACCAGACGTTTCCCTTTTAGACTGTATGTGTGTGTATGTTTGTCATACCTGACATCTCCCGTTGACGCACAGGTCAGCCTCATAGGGTCCGCAGGGTGTTCCATCCATCACTCTGTCAGCCATCAGGACTGGAACGTCTCGACCCAAAGGGCTGCAGAACAACACACATGGCTTCTCTACGCACAAATACACAAATTACATGCAACATCTTTAGGAAGTTAAAGGAAGAAATTGTGTCATCAAACAGCTTCATGAAAAATGATCTGGACACTTCATACTTTCAACTAATGCTGAATTTTAGGCCAGTTCTCACATGCAGTCAACACATTTCCAGTGCCAACCTTGATTGTAAATGTCAAGAATGACAGAATGGAAATGCTGCCATCCCTTAACCAATGGGAGCGCGCTGACACATATGTGCAACCATGACGAAGAAGAATGCTATGGTCACCTTGTTGTATCTTTGAAGATTGTGTTGTCTTCTTCCTTACACCCAGGAATGACGCCACAATTATTTTTAATTTTTCCTTTACTGAAACTTCTTTTTCAGCTCAGAACACAAGACCACCAGCATCCCATACAATGCCTCATGAGACAGATTGACAGCCTCTTGTCCCACCTCTCTGGAGACCTCATTAATGATGAGTGGTTGGGCTCATGCTAATGTTGCAAGAATTTATGAACGTTCTGACATGGTGACCACAGAGAAACATAAATATATCATCTAGTCTCATCTGGGTATTAAAATACCAACCAATTGGGATGGAGGTCATGTATCCAAAGCCATTCTTTTATTACCCTCTCGTCTGTCATGTTTCTTTCCTAGCATGTCACTGTCTACATGAAGCGTGGGCGTGTGTGTGTCTCACCGTCGTTAATGATGGCGGTCAACATGCTGCTCTTCTTGCTGGTTTGTCGGTTGTAAGACAAACACTGCAGGTCTCTGAAGCTTGGTGTTCCCTTGGGACAGGGAAGACCTTCACAAGCTCTATGCTCCACACTGGCCTTCTGACAGTGTCGACCACCAGGACCAGGGCTACACACACACACACACACACACACACACACACACACACATTTCGATAATTAAAATCAGCCTTTTTGAAATTTTATACACACTGACTGTAGCGGAGGAGTTCTTGGAAATATCTTCATTTCAGTTTCAATTTATTTGACAAATGCGGAAGAAAACAATTATTATGCAAGAAAATAGACAAATCATAGCTACAAGCCTAGAAAAACAAACATCTGATGAATACACACACACACACACACACACACACACATGCACGCATGCATGCACACACACAAACACACACAGTTGAACAGGCCACATACGGAGGGTTGTCACATTTCCTCTGTCTGAACTGGACTCCAGTACCACAGGTCCTGCTGCACATGCTCCAGTGACTCCATGGACTCCAGTCACCGTCCACATGCTGTGGGATGGGCGTTTTACTGACGCACTCACCCACCCTGCACCACTGAAACACACACATGCACACTTGTGTTTCCCCAATTTCAGCAGGTCAGTTACTTTAATTAGTATGTTCACCCTAACCCTGAAATGAGAACAGGTCCCCACAACATGAAGAACAGCAAGTATCCACCCAGTAGTGGGAGGAGCGCACTGATCAGTTCCTTTTTGCAACCACGGCTGAAGAATGTAACATGAATCACAACGATTCTTAATAAGTCTGTGTTCCACTGGCTGTGATCCAGGTCTGGTATTTGTATGTGTGAGTCCTACCTTGTCTGCTCCACACTCTGTTCCGTCCAGAGGAGGATCCAGTTTGGTTTTACAGGATGCATCTCCCTCAACCAGACACCATAATCCAGCACACATCAGATGCTTCACAACACAGAAACACAGAAACTAGTGTCAGATTTAAGCCAGTGTTCACAGGATGAATCAGCATTTGTCACTTATTTTTACATTTGATCTTTTTTCAGAGGTTAGTTTTAACCCAGATAGCAAAACGTGGCTCACACCTTATGCAGCCTGCTCCTGTTTGGCCAGATCTGGACCACAAGTGTTCTACATGTTAGCTAATAACAAACCAAATGAGCTAAAAATGCTAAAAACCCCAAAACTGTTTGGATCTGGCCCATCATTCTGCACATGTTGGATGGCAGAGTCTGAAGTGGCCCACATTCAAATACTCTCTGGGAGGTTCCTTTGAGTGGAACTGCTGATGTTTTGCATTACCTACCACTCTGGAAAAGTAAGGATTTGCCCTTTGAGCAGGTGGAAAACTCTCAGTAAACACTCTGGTCACTGTTCGTCCACAATAGAAGCCTTCAGGCAAAAACTGAGGGCGTCAGTCTGTGCTTTTCAAAATTGTTTCAAATGCAGTCGAAAAGTAAGGAAGTACATTATGTTTGTGATGTGTCAGCACTATGACTATTTTAGTGTAGTTTAAGCACAGAAACACAGGACTTAGGGGACAGATATAGTTGTTTTTTGTGGGTTGTGTTGTTGCTTCTTCAAACATTTGTTTGATTTGCGGTAAGTGTAACTTAACATATACACAATCGATCATCAAGCGCCTTTCAGGGAGATTTGTATTCACATTGTATTTCAAGTATGGTTAATGTCCAATGTCGAATACATTTAACTTTACAACTACATGCAGGCATTGGATAAGAAAACTGATCCAAATGCTGTGATATCTTAATCTAAGCATGATCTTGTGGATGTTCCCCAGGGTTCAGTTCTTGGTCCACTATTGCTCTGTCTCTGCTTACAATTGTTGCCAAATTACACTGTTATGCTAAACCAATTTTATTTTCTGTGCGCCCTGTAATGCAAGATATTACAAGAACATTAGATAGTACAGAAGCTTTAAACACCATCACAGTTTCTATATATTTCATGGTGATTTTTTTCTGGTTTGTTTGTCATAGCCACACAGTCATTTGTCACACACTGTCATGTTTTACAGATTTTTTAAAATATTACTATTATATTGTATAATTAAACCATAATAACTATGTATAATATATATATATATATATATATATATAAACTCTGTATAAGACCTTACAATTGCTGAGTGGAAAGTGTTGTACCTCCATGTCACTACAGAAGGTGGCATTGGTTCCAAACAGGATCTGGCACTGTTCATCCACACTGTAGTGCATTCCTGGCAGTTTGGGAGGCAAGCGGACCTGGTAACGGCTCCGGGGGTCTGTGTGCAGCAGACAAGCACTGGCTTTTGACCTGTTTGAGAGACACATGAGTCATACAAGCTTGTTAGCTTCTATACAGTGTGTCCATCAACAATCCAACACATACACACACAGTCCTTGACTGACACCAGAGCTTTCACCTGAGGAAGTTCTCCAGGTCATCCCGACTGCAGGAGGACCAGGATAGATCACTGGGGTTTCTTCCTTTCACCCACTCGCCAGACATGATGTGTGAGTGGCCAGTGCAAGTTGCATGGTCATCGTCATGGCTCATTCCCATGCTGCAAACCAGACATCAGGGCTATTAAGGTTTTGAATGAAATTCTTGTACAATTTACATTTAAAAATACATTAATAACATTCAAATCCTGAAATCTTACGACCTGGTGATGAAACTGAAATGTTGTTGTCACTTCAGAATATCACAGTACGGAATTTCGACGTGTTAACATGATGTCAGAACAGAAAAGCTGTGTAAAAGTGTTACACTTACCAATCATACATTCGACAATGAGGACACACCTAATAAAAGGAGGAAAAGCAGCAAAAACAGACCGACTCCTTTTAGCCTGCGGCTCAACACGGAGCTCATTAAAGTTATAAACGAGATGTTGTTTATCTGTGCCAAAGCTTAATTATTAATTAAAAACATATTCTTTTTTGAAAGAGTTGGGATGCCCTCTATTGGACAGAATGCAAAATAATATGAGTATTAGTACAAGTGTTAATCAAAATATACAAATATTAGAATATCATTCCGTTAATAATAACAATGAATGCAATTCAAATTTGACAGCAGAACCCTTGACAGCCCTATAAAAATACATTCTGAACTACATAAAGACTGTGTCCAGTACAAAAAATAACTCGTAGTTGGATGAAAGTATTTTCAAAATGCCAAAGCTGCACAAACAAACAACTGTGTTAAACTGAAAGGTCACATATGAATACGTTTCTTGTACTAATGTCACAATCTCCCTGGTGTTTTTGAAAGCCAAAATATTTTAATGTTCTCAGACAAGTTCATTTCCAGCAGCAGCATGAGGCTTTTCTCAGTGACTAGTTCTCAAACATGAAGTAACATTTAGCAGTTAATGAGGCAGATACTTTGTCTCAGATCAGTGAAGTCTGTGTTTGAGTGAAAAAGATAAACTTATATTTATCAGAGAGATGCAAACACAGCTATTAAGCAGTGCACATTTTGCTGCGAGTGCCTGCTGGAGCTGTCGATGTTGAATTGTTAAAAAAAAAGTGTAATAATTGAAGATTAAATGTGGATTTTTTTTAACTGAACATCTGATTTGTGGAGAAAACAAGACATTTGACGTCATTTTGGGTACATGCAATTTTATAGAACTAACAACTATATGATCAACGTGGAAAATAATATACAGATTAATAGATGATAAGAATAATTATTTGCAGCCCTATGAAATAGCGACCATCCTCCTACCACATGTCCACCAGTGTTTCCAGCATGGACTGTGTGTCTCTTTGGAAAGGGCGTCAGTGCTGCATATGACATCAGTAGTTATAAAACCCATTCTATGACCCGTGACCGGACAAGAGCAATAAAGTTATTTTTGGAATGCCATATAAAACTTTTTTGACACTTGATTGAAGATGACATTTTTCAGTTTTAGATTCAGTGTGTTGAGAAAAGATGTGTTGAATTGAGGACTATGCCAGAGCCCACAGCTACTTTACACGAACACAACAGAGACGCAGTACTTTCATACGTGTAACAGTAACGCTGTTGTAGAAAACTGATGGAGGAGTCAGAGCCTGAGGGAATCTCTGACAGGAAAGATCTCTTAACCACACTGCATATGTGCATGCACAATGCATGTCTGTCTGAAACACACGTGTTCAAACAGGAAGACCTTAACTTCTGTGAGTTTTTGCTCCCCAAGCCATGACCTACATTTGCAAATTAAAAACAACAACCTTGCATGAAACCTGAGAAGACTTACACAATAATGAATTACAAGTGTCTGAAAAGAAAGCAGTATAAAATTACATTTTTGTCCTCCTCCTCCGCAGCAGAGAGTAGTGGACTGCCTTCAAAGCAAAGAGATAAGTGTTTGTCCAAGCTAGAGCAGAGCAGACCCAGTGAACTGGACCCGACAAGCTGCATTACCTAAACACGTCTGTGGCCATCAGGTCCAAGCAGCAGATTTACAACTGCTTATACTATAATTATAAACCCATAAACTTACTTATGATGTAATAATGTCGGACCAAGTACGCACACTGATAGATGAAGTGCACGCGCACGCACACACACACACAAAGTACAGTATATGACCTTCCAGTATTATAAATGTGTGTTTTCCAGTCGTCTTCCAGTTCTGTACACCAGCCTGAGCTCAGAATTTATACAAGTACCTTAGAACTTTAATGACAACGTATCCCTTGTAATGTGTGTGCCTGTGTCTGTGTGTGTGTGTGTGTGTGTGTGTGTGTGTGTGTGTGTGTGTGTGTGTGTGTGCATGTGTGCGCGCTTATGTAACAGTA
>CAAKHB010001391.1:36229-62276 GCA_901007665.1 Aeoliscus strigatus
AATCAGCTGATATGTGCTGCGTCATCCCTCATCAGCCAGTCCCTCCGCAAAATCAACTATGAATTTCCAGTCATGTGGGCCTCGTTCAAAATCAACATCCAGTCGACCTCTTAATCTAGCAGTTACATCTCTGCTCCAGCAAAGCAAACACAGGAAATAGGATACTGTTACAAATATTACTTTTATCCTAGTCCCACCCACCATTTCACCAACTCAGCCTCCAATCCTGCTTCACTTCTTTGTGGCTTTTCAGTGTTTGACTGTTTTATTTATTTTGTTGATAATATGAAAGACAGAATTTACCATTCCAGGGCTTGCATGCATCCTGGAAAACTATATAAAACTATATAAAATACACAATGTGTTACATGAGCCTTGCCTTGGCTACATACTAATCTGTCTGCTGTCGGGTGCATGGCAGAGAGTGGGAGCTTATTTACTAATAATAACAACACTATCAAACGATAAAATGACATGGCTGATGTGTCAAAAGCTCTGCTCGTATAATAAATTCAACATCATCATCACATGTAAACTATGGCCCACATAAATATGGTTCCATTTCATATTAACATCCAGATATTCAGATTCATCAACTTCATCATGAAGCTTGTTGAAACAGTGGGGACCTTTTATGATGCCTCAATAGAAAAACATGGCTAGTTTCATGAATCATTGTGATCTGAACTTCAACCTTTGCATTCTGTTTTTTATTTGTAAAACATTGATGAGCCCTGTTTGTATTAAACTTCTAGACAAAGGTCCGAATGAACTCAAGCAGCCCCCGAACCTAAGCTTTCTGCCAATAGTGGAGGTGCTTGTGGAAGAGAGCAGCTGATGAAACGGAATAACTTTCCTTGGAATCTTATCAAACGCTGTTCTGTTACCTCACTTTTTTTATGTTTCAGTGTCTTTTGAGATGGTCTGGAGAAGAGAGACAAAAAGGGCAAAGGTGGGTGGCAGGGGTTCTACACCAGGAACTTTTATGAGTGCTGTGATTATTGTGAGGCACATAGCAGGTCACACTTTGGTCTCGCTCACACAAAGAGCAGGAGTGTTCTCATTGTGTGGGAAGATTAGCAGGTTGAGAGTATTATGGTAGGGCAGAGCTGTGCAGGGCCAGGCATGGCCAGGAGCAGCCACAATGCCTCAAAACACACAGCGCTGCCTCTATCTGTATCTGCTTCCATTACCTCATTGCTGTGTGTGTGCTGATAATCTGTGATAAAGTGTGGGAAGCACTACAATGCAAAGTCAAACTGAAATATGGGCCAGTCAAAGCAGGTACACCTTTCAGCTTTGTTATGTTAACCTCTGGTAAATTCAACAGCTGAAGTGTAAATTGCAAAAGAAAGTATTGTTTAAACCCATAAAAGGTTTCATGTTTCTTCATAAAGGTAACAGAGAAATCTTACAAAGTGTAAAGTAAAAACAAACCTGGCCAATGGAAAGCAGGTAAAATAGTTGTAATATGGTGGAATTTTTGGAAAAGCACATCCTTTCATAATCCTGTTGCACACATGGGCTATTTTCAGGAGCATAAACAAGTAATGTACTTCAGCTTTTGATTTTAAGTGAAACACCGGATATGTTTGTAAGGCAGTGTGACAACAGGCAGCCTTGATGTGTGAGGACCTGCCGGGAACAGTTTAGCATGAAAGAGGAATCAGAAGAAAAACTCTTTCCTCACTCCTGTGGGTCACTGAGGCTCAGGTGTGATGGTTCACTGAGCATCAATTGGGTAATACCACCATCCGCTCTTTACACACACCTTCACACTCTACTAAATCCACTGTCACTCTCGAGCAATACAGTGTCAAATCAAAGCAAAGTCTGCTACTTCCGATGGGGCCAAGGGGCATATCAGTGTTCCTCGACACCGTGAGAAGCCAGTCAAGCCATGACATGGAAAATTAATAAGTGAGTCAGCTCTACTGCGGCAAAACTTGCGATATTGCAAGATGAAAATGGCTAGGTCCAGATCCTGTAACTGAGTCAAGCTCAACACGTTCTTCAGTCTTCAGTGGCTGGGCCCTTGGCTTTTCATTTACCCGATCTCCAACAGTTTCACGGGGCTCTAGGCCTTAGACAGATTCTGCAGGAGCAAGAGCCTATGTGCCAAGTGACTAGACTTCAGACAGTTGACAGAGTGATAAGGTCTTGAAAATTTGAAGATGAAGAGACTTTCAAATTCAGTATTGACATGTAAATTTCAATTAAATGGATGAACTCTCTGAAATAAAATAAATCCCTGATTATGACTAATGTATAAATGTGAGCTTCTTAAAGGTAGCAGCCTCCTGCATAAAGATGGGTCCAAGACATGTTTTTAAGTGCTGAAGATTAAAACTGGCCCAAGCAGAGCCTTGACGTCAACTCCATTCAACTGTTTTGGGGTGAACTACAAGTCAGCCCTCATCATCCTCCGAAGGTGTTGGAGTCCATTAATGATCTTGTCACTGAGTGGGATTAATTCCTAGCAGCCAGGTTCCAAAACAGGGTAGAGAGACTCAAAGCAGAGGGCTTTTATCACCAGATTAATGACCATGGTTTCAGCATGGTAAGTTCCGAGTTCATTAAGCCTTGTTGCTCTACGTTGTCAATTTTTAAAAAGGGACTTCCCTCCTTTTATAATGATCATCAGTTACTGGGTGTACTTCACAGATGTATTTTATTGGACTTTTGTTTGCCTATGATGAACAATTCCGACGTGCAGCTGTATGCTGCGGAATTTCTGTTAGATCGATGGATACTTTATTTTTATTTCCTGAGAGAATGTCACATGAGAGAAATTCACAACACCTTAGGTTGTTATAGGGAGTTATAACACTTTTCTAGAATCCAATCAGTGAAGTATTTTTTTACATGAAATAGAACACTTGTACTTCATGTGGAAGAGCTCCAACATTACATAATTAGGACACAGAGAGCCTGAGAAATGTAAGCACAAGGAATACAACCAAAGAGAAGTTCTATTTTTTAAGTTACTTTTTTTTTCTTGTTGTTCTCGTTAAGACAAATACTTCCCAAAAATCTTGAAAAGAGGATCCGCCTTCATGTCACCATTGTTTATCTACATTGCCTCCCTAGTGGGCTTTTACACAGTTAGCCGACATTCAGGAACCCAACACATGACCATGACAACAAGTGTGATGGACAAAGTGAGTTACCAGTGTTTTTGCCTTCATTGCTTGTGTCTTTTGCCTGCATCTTCAGATTTATTTCCATCTCCCAATGAATAGCTGTTCACAAAGCACAACATCACAGTGTCCTGCTGACCTGCAGTCTTATACGCCAGAGGCAGAATGTGAGCTCGCCTGTGCTCGAACCTCTGCCGCCGTCTCAGAACTCGGTCCCCCATTCTACATGCATATAGGTGCAACAAAGGTGCAAGATTGCACCAAAAGGATTGAATACACAATATAAAACCAGATTTTGCAAATCCCCACAAATGTTTACAAATGATTACACACATGTTTATGATACATGTGCTTTATCAGTACACCTTTTTCACGAGTCTAGTAAAATTACTTGGAACCTCTTCTTGCCAAGTCAACTGAGTCAACATGTTTAAACTAGTTTGTCACAAATAAAGTTCATGCAGGACTTGCACGTGTGTTTCTGAAATTGATGATTAATGGACAGTCTGTGTTTCTCCCACACTACAGAGTATCTGTATTTAACAAGCATAAAAATGTTTCAAAGTTTACCAATCTATCAAATCACATCTTATGAATTCCCGCCCTTCTCCAGAAGAAAATCGACAGTTATGTCTCCACTTTCGTTGTGCAAGTGTGTAAACACTCGTTTGTTTGCCAAATGGACCGTGAAGTGATAAAACAACAGATAAGAAAATCACCCATCTGTCCTCAGGAGACTTTCCTCCCAAGAAAAACAAATGCATCAATCATTTGTTCAAGATGTCATATGTTTCCATTTGAGTACATCTGGTGTGAGTGTGCGTCTTCGCCAGAGGTGACGTGATGTTGATAATGGGGGGGTTGGAAAAACAATAGATTGAGATATTTATCTCCCGTGATTCACAATCAATTTACAGCTTCCAAAGCTTGATGTCTACACATTACTATAAACCACAATGTTTCCCACTGATTACAATAGCACAGCTTGTCAGGATGCTCGTGTCAATCAGTCTAAGGGGTGACTGGAAACCATGGCTCTTTTCATTCAGTCAGCTGGTCGCCAGTAGAGACAACACATTCTGAATCATTCTGAAACATCCTGACATTCTAAATGTTTGGCAGCGTAGTCGCAGCTGGCTCAGCTGGCCTCTGAGGCTAGAGATTACACTGCGGTTTGGAAGCAGAACATCATCCGTCTGTCAGTCCAGGCGCTACACATTATGTTAATTGGTCAGTCTGAGGTATATACTGTTGGCAAGCCAATGTCTTCACCTTCACCCAGGGTTTTTTTTTTTTCTTCGAAAGGACGCTGAACAGTATGCAGCCGATAAAGAGAACAGCCATTGTTTATGTCAGCATTATCAACCTTTATATAAATAATATATACATTTTGCATGTGGTGCAATCACCATTTTAATGGGACTGGGTCCCAATTTAACTGTATCATCTCATTATGTTTGGACTCAGACAAATACCCAGATACTTCATACCTGATGGTTTCCATCTGAATCCAAATGATGTAATCTCACTGGCACGTATGTATCACGCATGTATCCGAGATAGGCATGCCCTCTGATTTATACCAGTTTATCTTGTACCCTGATAGTCTGGAGAAGGAGTCAGTGCTATTTAGTAGTATTGGGAGGGACGTCTTCAGGTCTGCCACTACCGCCAGTATATCATCTGCGTACATAATATATACAAATAATATATTAACAAATTAGCTGAACAGTTGATTAAATGTCTTATGTAAGAAAGAATACAATTATTTTCACATAATTTAATGTAAAAAAGAATGAAATTACTGTTTCATTACTGCTTCACTTTTTTCCTTCTGTGCTGTTGCCAAGGCAATTAGCGAACGTCCTCGTACTAAGACCAGCCTTAATTCGTCAAAATGTGTAGCCGCACCCATCCAGTAAACAGGATTTAGTGTTTAACTGAAGTTTCATGCTATTTTAAACTGTTTCAAGTTTATTTTAAGTATAATTTTTTTTCCAAAATTAAAATAAATAGCCAAATATCCAAAAGTCTTAAATGGAATTCAGTGAAAGTCCTGCAGATTAACATTCACCCACAATGCACCTCTCCTCTCATGGACTTGATCTACTTTATCACTAACTTCCTGCTTTCCTGCTGCCACTTTATATAGTGTTCAAATAACAAAAAACGTAAAACACAAACATCACATGGGTAAACCGATTGTTTTGCTGCTGGAGGACGAAAATTTAATAGTGTGAGTCTGGAAGACAAAGCCTGTCAAGATTATGAGAGGAAGTGTTTGTGCATTGATGGTTTCTCTGTTCATGAGGACAGAAATGTGTATGAATATGTGTGTGTGTGTGTGTGTGTGTGAGAGAGACAGAGAGAGAGAGAGAGAGAGAGGGAAGCAGCCATACTCACCCACAGTATCACAAGGTTCATCTTTATGGACGCAGAAATCTGTCCTGAAAGATAAGACAGTTGTAGGTTTAGTCTGCTGCACAGATTTTTATAATAGGTTGCGTTGGGGAAGAACTATCCCCCCGGTAATGCCATAAGCTGTGAAAACAAATCACGGCAGTGCACTGACCTTCATCAAGAAACCAAAGTGCTGTCAGTGATTTGTTTATTTCTTTGTTTGTGATCCATCTATATGTGAACTGTAAGATCATGAGGGATTTGCCGACTTGTTTCAACCAATGTATTTTACCAACCTGCTTGGCCAGTGGGATTTACTTGTGTCCATCATGTACACATTTCCACTAGACAGAGGGACTGAACATAAGTCGAGTTGGTATGTTGTCCCAGGTCCAGCCGAGATGAAGAGAATGATGAAATATCCTATTACATACGTTTATATTTCTGAACTCAGTGTAACGTATCCAGGCAAATCCATTGTGGCTACGTTCACACTGCAGACAAACATGGCAAAGTATGATTCAATGTAAACAGTTGAAGAAACGAGCTTGGCAGACAGTGTTTCTCACTTGGTCACAAGCTCCGATTCCACAACTTTAATATATATCCAAACACACACTGACATATGTAGCAACCATCTAAAGTTCTGTGAACACAGCATGCTGCATGTGACGTCATGTCTTGTTCTATGCATAGACTGAAGTCTGATGGTGGTCACATTTAAATTATACTGTGAACATACAGCCACCATTTCTCAACAAGTCAAACGTGTGAAAGCCTCCAAAGAAATATAACACATCAGAGGGAACACAGTGATATGAGCACTGGGTGTTAATGTGGTCGCTTTGTTTAGAGTTGAAACACAGTAACATCAGATAATGTTGGTGCGTAATTTTCAAGCAGAAATAGGAGAGTTGATGAAAATTAGATAAATGTCTGCAAAAAACAGGTGTGTGTTTACAGCAGGGGCTTTTACGAGCTTCGGGCAGTGGTGGGGGTATAACACGACAGCCACAACAGAGGAGGAGGAGAGGTTCCCACCGACATGTGGCAGTACTCAGCTAGGTGCAAACAGTTGCACGTCGGCATCTGGGAACCAGACTCCAACGAGACCTGCTTGTCAACGCGTGCTACTTTGGTGAAATGTGCCATACAAAGTGTGTGTTTATATGGGGTTTTCAGAAGGATGGGAATCTGGCCGAGATGCTCAAAGTAAGTGCCAGAGAAGGAGGAGGGGTGTGGACTCAGTTTAGAAAGCTGCAAATAATCAATGATGAATAAATGATGTCATGTTTTGACCTACTAGGTCTATGACCTAAAAGATGACAACGTCTGTCTGTCTGTCTGTCTGTCTACCCCAATTTATTTCTCTCTCACTTTGCCTCCAAGAGAAACAAACAGACACCAAGACAAACAGTGTAAAACGTAAGCCTGTGAAAATAAAAGGCATCCTTCCGAAATAACATGTGGGTGGAAGAAATGGGATTATTCAGGTTCTGCATGTATTCTGGGATAAAAGAATTCCATAGGAACAGCATCCCATAGAATAGAGAATGGCTCCATTTTTAGAAGAACCTCTTTAGCTCTCAGTGTACCAGTTTACAAAGCTCCATTCCCAGGAAATATAAGCTGTTGGTACACCCAGCTTCTCTGTGTTGAAGGACTGGGGGAGATGTTCCATCTCAGAGATGGCAGCAGAGGTAGTAACATGCATGTGCATGTAACACTTTCACGAGGGATTTCTGAGAAATTTTAAATAACCAGAGGAAGTAGATGACAATATTATAAGCAGCTGATATAAAAAAGAACCTATGTTGAGTGTTGAGCATGGAGACAGTTCCTCCCCCTCAGAGAGAGGACAAAACAACATGGACAACTGAGACGTGTACAAATTACAGAGAGGAAAACAACCACATACTTCATCAGTGCCAATGGTGAAAACATCCTACATTGACCACAGGAATCAAATGTTAACATATTGCAAGAAAATCAGATTAAAGTAGAAATACTGATGTGATGGATGATTCTCAAACACCGGACATGGCCCCTGTTGGCTGGTCGTGGTGGAGGTCAAAGGCTCTGTCGCCTTCATGTTAGCAGATTGTATATGTCAATTCAATATTAGCAGTATTAGTATGAATTATGACATGGTCATTTGAATCAAAAAATTTTATATAATGTTGATATGTATTCAGGTATAGTTATTACAACTGTTTGATGCTTTAAGAACAGGAAGTGATGTCATGACACACAGCTGCTCTGTTCGTAGAGGCATTGATGATTGACTACTGTTTGGAGAGGAAATAACATAAAACAAACGTGACTAAAATGAGTTAATCTGCAGTAAAATGGCTGTCAACGACTCTGCAGCTCAGCCATCCCCTGAGCACTGCTGATGATGTCACCTGAGCCTAAATATGGGACACCCTCATATCCTGAGAGAGGAAGCTTCACTTGTTCCTCCACGCTCCCACCAGGCCTCAGCATGCATCTGCCTGCAGGTAACAGGATGTGCTGTGTGCACCACTGCTCTTTTTATCACCTAGCTTTTATTAAAACATCAAGCTTTCATCAAAGTCTGAAGGCCAGTGCTTTTCTACCCTCATCCATTCATGCAGCACCTCTTTAATTTATTTTGTGCCTCTGTGAGTGACGTGAAATCATCCAGAGGCCTGTATCAAATATCTTTTTATCTCCTCCTCAGAGGCTCTAAATAAGCTGCATGAGACAAACTGCAGGCATGTCCCAGATCCCAATGAGCCCCCCCTCCCACACACACACACACACACAAACTGGCTGCTAAACTCCACAACGCCATCAAGACCCACCAGAGCGCCACTACTTCGCCTGCCTGCCACCTCAGTGACTGCTGATCCATCTTCTCCCTGATCCCCAGATGTTGATTCTCACTGTTCTTGCTCTCAACCTGATGACAGCAGTGGTGGTTTCTGTGTGTGTGTGTGTGTGTGTGTGTTTGTGTGTGTGTGTGCGTGTGCGTGTGCGTGTGCGTGTGCGTGTGTGTGTGTGTGTGTGTGCGTGTGTGTGTGCCTGCGTGCACGCGTGCAGAGAAAGACCATGCAGGCAAAGGAGGGCAGATCAGGTTCATAAGAAAGCAGCTGAAGAACAAAAGGCCACTGTATACATCACCTCCTCCTCTCCACCTACCAGGATACGATCTGACAGCTGACATGAGTACTCATTTAAACAAAAGGATTCCTTTTACAACCACCCCCAAAGTCCCCTCCCTGGAGGTACAGCAGATAATAATAGCTAATCCTGAATTAGGTATGCGTCATGTTCTGCCAGACGCTGCCTTGTTGGAGCATGAGGATGAAGGACAAAACCCGGGTTTGATGGTCGGGAGCTCAGGCTCCTTTTCATTCTCAAAAGTTGAGAAACATTTAAAAGGCTCCGAGTGAACTTGCAATTTATTCCTATGTGACATCTCATTCTTTCATCAGATTCTGCTCATCCTGCAGAAGGATGGAACGCCACTGAAGCAACTCACAGTTTTAGAGCAGAAAAAAAACAACATTGTAAAGGCAACCTGCCCAATCAAGTCTGAAATGTTTACGTTTATTATTCCTCCAACTACCAGACTGACACAGCAATGGTGGATTGCGACAACTATTGAATATACTGTATGTTTTGATTATAATCAACTATGGTATTTTATATAATGCCAGGAAGAGTGTGGTTATGTTATGCAGAACTTGAGAGGATAAGCACCTTACATTTCCATAATTTTATTTAACAGGACAAATGCAGAGTGTCTTAGATGAACTGATGATGATGATGATGACAGTGCCGAGTCGACTCAGGGAAACAGGTTCAGACCGTGTGAAGATTTGTCTCTTTAGAGCATACTGTACCCCACTTTATACTGCCCCATTATGACGATTCAGGTTGCATACAATGACTGTATGAGGATGCTATTGAAACAGCGGAGATGTAGGTTTTTTTGTCCATCCTGCATCAACCACATTCATGATCATTGTTTCTTATAACTAATGGCTTCATACCTTGTGACCAGCACAGCTGTGTCCACTGGTGGGATGTCGTCCCGTCCACCAGGAACGTGGTTGGTCCCGAGGTACCGCGGACCTCCAAACTCTTGATACTGCCACTGACAGAAGCTCTCCAGAGCTCTTTCACCATGGTGACTCACCTTCAGCTTCTCCTGCACCACAGAGCAGATTAGCTTCAGCCTCCTCTGACACGTTCTGACCTTTTCATTCACTCATCATTGATCAGAGAGATAGTCAAAGAATCCATTCTCATGAGATCAATTATTTATCATGATAATAATCATTGAATCACTTTTTTTTTTACTAAAAGAATCGTTCCACAAGTTTACGCCATTTAAACTGGAAGAAAGAATTCTGATTCAGGTTCTCACTCCTCTGACCTTGGTTCTCTATGCCTGTTATATGTTCTCTCTTCTGTATCTTTTATCACAAATTTGAGTTCTCTTGACGTCAGTTGTTCTTTCGTCATCCACTTTTCCTCCACTGAGAATCTCTAAACTCAACTCTACACTTCAGGGGTTCTTTCCTTATAACCTCTGTCCTTATCTGTCCTTACATCCTTGATCAGAGGAAGGAGGAACTCCGCAAATACACTTCAAACAGAGAGTAAACTGAAGAAGCCTCATGAAAAGGCAGAGAGGAAAGACACAACAGTACCATACATACAATCCATATCAGACAGTACTGTGGTATTACTCAACAAAACCTCCAAACTGGTTTCAAACACGGCAGAGAGCGTTTGCTTATATACATACTTGTGTTTGATGGATTTTACATATTCCTCTTAACGTGCTGGCAAGGTCATTTTTACCATAGTGTGTCTATTTGTTTGTCTGCGCTGGAGCTGCGTGTTTCTTTTGTGTCTGTTCATATGAAAACTATATTGTATCTACTAATTATTGAGTATAAGGGCAGAGGGTCTCGTACTGTATACACTCGCCCATGGACTTTTAAGGAATTAAACCTGAAAAGTGTAAATTCCTTCAGCATTTCAAAAGACAAAAAGGAATCTCTTTTGTGAAGGGCATGACCTTCCGCACAGACGTGCAGGCCAGTATCTGCTGACAGTGGCATTGTTGGCGGGTGTGTAAAAAGGGGTCAGAGGGGGTGAAGGGTCAAGCTTACAGGGCGGCTGTGAAGCAGCACCAGCTTTGTGACACGAATGTTGATTCTGATCCCGAGACTCCGGTGGTGGAACATGTTGTAGACCTGACAGGGAGACAGAGCAAGTTAAAATGGGAACACTTTAACAAAAAGACAGACGCGGACATCTGTGTTGGTTTAGTTACAGGTTTGTGTGAGTTACTGTTTGCCTCCTTCTGCCTGAGAACGGATTGATGATAGCCGACAGAAAATGTACTTGGACGGAGAACGGAAATTGTGTTGTGAAGTTATTTATCTGTTTGTAAATAGTTTACGGTGGTTCAAGAGCCAAGTTAGTTTTTCCTGATGAAGGTGCACTTTTAAACATTCAAAAGAAGAAAGTTGAGCAGCGAGTGGTCCAGATTGACGAGCACTCTGCATCGGTTACAAGTAATTGATTGAATGTGTTTGAGTGTTCTGCATCACTGCTAGCTAACGTTAGCTGACACGAGCTGTCGGATAAAGCTAGCATCACAAACTAGTGCTGGCTAACATTATCAGTGATCAATAGCAGTTTTGGGGTAATATTCCATATCAGCAGCTTAATTTAGTTTTACCTAACGTAAAAAAACGCTGCCGTTACCACTGCAGAAGAAAAAGAAAATGCAACATTACACACTTTGGACACAAACTTTCTATTGGCTTCTCAAACATTTGCAAAGCATCCAGAAGACAACAGTTCCAGAAGATTATTAATCTGTTAAAGGTTTGTAACACCAGCGGAAAGTTACATTAAAGTTGACCAAAACGACTGAACTTAAAAATTGCATGTGAAATTGAGTAGATTTCATATAAACTGCTTTTAAAAATGCCCAAGAATAACTTAAAATTATTACTAAATTATTACTTATAAATGATCTGATTGATTAATGCAACCATTCACATCCCTTCAAACTTATGAGAGTGAACAAACTAACCTCAAGAAAAGACACATCATATTTAAATGGGCATGCAATAAACAGTGTGTACAATGCACAGGCGCCTTCAGTACTGGACTGTGTGATTTCTGTGTTTGGTTACTAACTTTTTTAACTAATTTCTTAAGTTATGCGACATTTTAAATATTTTGAATGAAATAATTTATGAAGGCTGCATTGCATTTGGGTGAGTCAGTCTCTTCAGTGCCCAAGATTACCATGTTCATGACAGTCAGCAAGAACCTCTGTGCAGCCTCAGCACCATGGTACTGCACCATGTTAGAGTCGGCCACCACCACCGTCTCCACAGTGTATGCTTCATGAAGGCGAATGATGTTCCTCTTCCCGCGACCTTCCTCAGCCACTTTGGACTTCTTCTCCTTCTTCTTCCCTGCACCAGATATACACATGCATACAGAGGTTAGTAACGCTGCACCAAAGGTGAAAAATACAGTGACTCACGTTGCTGTGAGATTTTTTTTTTTCCCCCTGTGAGGTCGTGCATTTATATCTTCAGCCCTTACTCACAGCTCATGCTGTAAAGGTTATTAGATTACTAATAAACTCCTAAATTGATGACAATCATTTAATGTTTTTAGGAAAACAATATCAAACAGAATATGACTTCTCTAAGGATCAGAAACTGAATAGCTTTAGTTTGTGGACAAAAAACATTTGAGGGGTCATCCCGTCACATTATTGTGGGGTTTGGAAAATCCCAGTGTTTTTCATTTACAGCCTTCAAATGTGAATTCTAAAAATAAGAAACTGTCTAACAGGCACTTGATACTTCCTCTTCTACGACAAAAGTGCTGCTGTCATTTTGCCTTCCAAAACTCCATCAGGGCAAAATAAGGAGCATACTAGCTACAGAACTAGCATCTACCACCTCAGTTATGTCATAGTTGTCTGTTTTGGTTTTGTGATGGTGTTTCTCCTCCCTCTGGCTGGCAGTGGAGGTGCGGCCAGGCTGATTGGGAGCAATCAGCGCACCTGATTCTCATCGGCACGCTGATTGCTCCTGCTCTTAAGCCGTGCATTGGCCTCACTCCACTGCCAGATTTTTTGTGCTTTCGCCTTACTCTCCCGCCGTCGCTGTAGCTAGTCTCGTGTTCGTTTCCTTCCATCCTGACTCTTTTTCTAGTCCCGTGTGATTTTTCGTTCATTCTCCCTTGATCGTTATCCTCTGCCGTGGTGCGTTATTTTTGGTTTCTTAGTCCCAGCTATTCTTGTCTGCCACAGTGTGTGATTTTCAGTTTGTGTTTTTGTTCCTACATGTGTTTTCGACTCTGCCATAGTGCGCGGCCTTTTGCTCTCATTTGTGGATTTATTCTGTTTTCTACCGTTACTTGTTGTATTCTTCCTGCTTGTGCAATAAACCGTCTGTTGATTCAGTTGACGTTACTCTGTGTGTGTGTGTGTTCTCGCATCTCTGGGTCCGCTCCAAAACCTCGGGCTTCTACCCGGCTAACAAGTTATAAATAACTAATACCTCTGATTGCCAACAATATCACAGTATTCTTTGCACAATTGCTGCACACTTCCACACTTGACAGCTTCGCTCCCAGGTGCTGGTATATCATGTGAACAGTCAACAGAGGTAATAGCATGTGATGTGTAATGTGATGTTATTTTTGGGGTTTACTGATCTAAAAGTTTATACTGACAACTATTCTTATCTTTGCAACACCTACTCATGTACTCAACAAATCACAGCACAAACTACACACCTGAGCAAAAGCGTATCACAACAACAAATCCTGAACAAATCCTATTACATGTTACACACTGAGATGTTGTTAAAAAAAAAAAAAAAAAATCCAGGAGACAGAACTGCGTCTGCAAACCTCCACAGACAGATCAGTCAAGATAAGACCAGAGGGCTTGGCAGGGTCCCTGAACAAGTGTTTATACTACTTGTCTGTTTCCATCCTGGCTTATATCTTAAGTTACATAAAACACTAGTGTGCAGAGGTTTCTGCTCCCTCGCTCTCAAAGAACACTAGATGATGATAAAAGTCATTTTGACAGACCACAATCAACACACGTTGGTTCAAGGGATTGAACTGCAAAACCTGTTTTACTGCCCTTTCTCCTCTGTTGTCATGGTTACTACATTCACCAGTGCACTCGTCTACTGCACTTGGTGACAATCGTGTGAACAACAGGAAGAAAACTTGAGGAGAACCAGAGTGGGTCGCCATCTGCCTCAACCACACAGTTTTAAGCAATCACACAAAATTTGACAGCCAATTTTAACGTCAACCGCTATTCCACCGGCTGTCTCACTGACTGATTTAATCATTGACTCATCCAAATCATTTAATCCATCAAGTGATTCATAACCAACGACTAACTTTAATAGGCAACTATTATTGCAATCATGTATATAAGTGTTCTTAACCCAAAATTCTTTAATTCAATTGATGCTGCAAATAATCATTACTTGGCGGCCCTAATTAAAAAACAGGTAAATGAATAGTGGCGCTGATTCCAACAGAATTCAGGACACCCTGTTTGACATTTGGTCTGCTTGTTAGACTCTTAAGAGGTATTTAACATTCCACCATGTATTTAGCGCGCTGGAGGGAGCGAACTTGAAGAGCTCAGCAGCCGGCCACCTCTCATGAGCCGAGCTCTGTAGCATTTGGCCCATCTGCTGTTTGTTTAGCCTGGAGCTTCCTGGAGTGTACAAATGTGACTGATAGATGTTTTGTTCTCAGGGAAGCTGTGATGGAGCTACACAAGAGCAAGGGCTCACTGCAACAGTGAATTAGGGCCTCACCCACGACACTGACTCTTAAACCAAGAAGGGCCGAGGGGGCCCCTGCGCATTGGAAGCCAAACAGCCAGAATAATCCTTGTATTGTTGCATACATACTGTATAAAAGCCTCACATCTCAAACTTCATTCTTTATGCTTCAGCTGCTACTCGAGTGTCTCCATTCTGTCAGGAAGTGACCGTGTGTGCATCTTTTGCATTTGTTGCATCCACTGTCTATGTTGTCAGAGTGATATTTGTAACCATTGAAAAAGTTTGTCCATTAATTTCCTCAGCTCACCAGTGCAACCATGAACTCAAATATTCATAATGAGTGTATAGTTTGGATCATCTGTCAAGTTAAACATAAAACGGTACAAATTAAACTGACAAACAAAATGTGTGCTGTATGTGGAGTTGATGTCAATGTAAAGTGTAACTCATCCCCCAACTCCCCCTCCCCCTCTGAGCTAATGTGCCTCAACATGGGCAGGGCTGAAGGGCTAATAAGACAGTTAGTTTCCAAAACACCAGAAAGTCTCAAATAACACACACTAGTCGCTATTTTCAAAAAGAATTGCTAGAGAAATCGGAATACTCACGAACTATAGTGACAAATCAGTGTAACATCAGTGTAACATTTCAATCTGTAGAGGATGACACCATGTACGTTACATATAAAACATCAAGAATACAAATATTTTGACCTAAAGTGTCAATACATGAGTCAAAAGCACTGTTAAAATCTCAAACACATTGGTTTTCAGTAGAAAAATGTTTAGGGGGTTATTCTTTCGACTCCGGATGAGACCCTCTGGTGTTCTCTCTGAACATCATCCAACCAACACAAAAACACCAGTGACAACATTTATTCTTGATGGCAGTTGACCAAGAACAGTTTGAAAAGAGATGATCCAATGAACAACTTCCATACTATCTATAAAGGGAATACCCAGCCTGCCCCCTTTGAGGTTTCTGTGTCAGAATAGACACATATCATAAAACCTTAAATTTTATATTATTCTACAACTGGACGTTGATCTGTATATCCACCATGGAAACCTTCACACATTTTAATTTGGTTTGTGTTATCCTGTTAACAGACTTCTACCAACACTGATGGAGATAATTGTTGTTTTGTTGACAATGTGAAACTAAGATGTAATGTTTCTATATCAATAAAATTCAGTGACACATCAGCAGTGATAGGTGTATACTATCCTCCAGGAAAAAAAAAAGCAGGAATTCGAGAACTGCTCAATGACACATGCAATAAGAAATGACAGTAGGTGTGTTCCAGCAGAGACAAATAACACACAGCTTTGAACAGTGAGGCCAACAGCAGCACCACAGGAGCATGAAACTGCCTGCTCAGCACATTGCGGGAAAACGCTGCCTCATACAGTGACTGGACGGCTGCCGCTCAGGTCGGCAGGATTTACTCCTGTTTAGACATTCTCACATGACAGAAAGAAAAAAAACTCCCTCTTATACAAAGAAAAACATTATTAAAAAAAAAACAAAAGATTAAAGATGCTTCTTTGACACTCACATGACCTGCCCCGGTTCTGCAACAACGATGGTATTTTAAAGTTGCATTAGTTAGAAGGTACAGATGTTGCTGAGAACTCTGCTGGTCCAAGATACCAAACCTAAATCCAACTGAACACCTGAGACTTTACTACCGACATTACTCTCCACTACCATCATAACAACAGTAATCTGCCATTCCATTTCTCCGTGCTTCTCAGCAGTCTCTCTCTGTCCACGACTGCCAAGACGAACCACAAAAACCATCAGGCATTTTTACACACACCTCCAAATTCATACCTGACAATGTGTCTCAGAATAATAAACAATCCTACTATTAATACTGATCAAACTAAAGGCTTTCACACAGGGAACCACGATGCCGTGTTCTCAAACAAACAAACAAACACAAAAGCACCATCGTTACATTACAGGTCAATGTAAAGATGCAAAAAAACATGTCATTTGCAGAAGATGCATTGTTCAACGAGCGAAATATTAATGTATCACATCGCTTTTACTGACTGGAACATTCTGAGGACAGTTCATCAGTTCCATCATTCAGAGTCATCTCATGTTTCTTCTTTCCAAAACTGACATCTAACTACAGATGGTCATCTGGGCAGATAGTTGCAGGTTAATAAAGCGGATTGTTCTTCACGGTGCTGAGAGCTGTACTCACAGCGCTGCTTTAACTTCCTCTGTTACTGCTCCTGCTAAGTGGGATTCCGTTCATGAAGCGGGAACTGCATGAGAAGATGTGGGAGGACAGGCTGATGAAAAATGATCAATTAAAAGTGTCATATTACTAAAGGATTTTTGTTCCCCTTGAGCGCTGCTTTTGTGATTGAAAACGGCACACATGCAGAACAAACCAAGACAATTTGAAGGTTTTGAATAATCCCAGAATGTCAGCAAACTGACACAGTGAGTCTGCAAAGTAACAGGAAGACTTCTCCACATTTGATCCAACTAGAAACCTCAACAGGCTGAGTTATCGGAGTCATTCACTGTCATCTGGGTCTCACGCTGCTTCGGCCCAGAAAGGAGATGCTGGATACGACAAGCTGTGATACGACCTTGAAATCCACATTCCCACGCTGCACAGACCTGCAACGTGTCTGCTTCAGCCTCCTTCAGCCTGCACCTCATATCTCCATTGTGCTATCTTGACAGTTCAAACTCTGCCTTTCTCCCTTGGACAATGACAGCCGACCACATTCTATCACCTTTCCTTTCAGCACTCATCAACTCCTCATCATCCTGTCTGTCAATCCCTGACACGTCCGAGCTTTGTCTATGTTTCCCCTGGTGAGAAACCACCAAGTTGTCACTCTTTTGCTACAAGAAGCGTAGACAGAATGATATCGCATCACTTCAGGTTAATAACAATAAATAGCAAAAATATATTTTCACATGAGAACAACAGTCAAAAAACACAGGATGAATTATGAACATGAATAAATTACACATCTTTCCAATGAATTGATGGGCTGTCTGATGAGCTTTGTTTCTCAGCACTTTCCAACAAAGCAGGGTTGCAGAATTTAGAGGTGAGCAGCTGCCAGGTGAACAACATGAGCATGTCACTGTAAACGAAAGCTACTCACAAAGGCAACCCTGTTTAGAAACAGCACCCCTATTGTGTTTAGACATTGTTCATTCCGTCAGGACCGAATAAAAGAACAGACACACAACCACACAAAAAGTGAGCAGGAACAGTGACAGTGATGTCGTCACATACATAGGATGGCTGGAGCGGTGTGATGCAGCTTGCAGAGGAGGCAGGAACGACTGAGGGGGTTCAAACACCGAGTTTTCAGAGACCAGCCAATGGGATCGGGAGGGGAGAGTCAGTTGAGCTGAGCTCCTCTCAGTGGCACTGCCTGAATAAACACTACATGCAGTCAAGTAAGAAAACATTTATATAGATATTTCAGATTATGTTTTTTTTTTGTAAATCCTTTCAAGTGATGTTTTATCGTCTGTAAGTGGCAGCACACAGCTGAGAGCTGAGGAGCTTCCTGGTTTAACACAATAAAAGGTTACAAACACACACACCTCCAGCCTCTTATGCAATCTGACACAGTTACCTCCATCCAAGCAGACTAGACTGCTGCTGTAAAAGAATGCAGGAAGGATGGAGGGATGGAGGGAGGGAGAGAAAAAGAGGAAGAGGGAGATTGTCGTGTCGTGAATTCCTCTGGACGTGAAGCCGATTCTAAATGGATATAAAGTCTGCTGCAGTTTGTCTCTCTCCAGAGAGTGTGTGGTTTGAGGAAGAGAAGAGAAGAGAAGAGAAGAGAAGAGAAGAGAAGAGAAGAGAATTCCAGGAAAGGAGAAGTATCCAAGGAGAGAGGAAAGAATTTAGTAAATCTGGCACTTCTTTCCATCCATCTCACCTCAGGTACATTCAAACATGTGACGTTAATGTGTCAAGTCACCTCAGGGAAGATGGACAACCCTCCATGAAACACTCAACACATGCAACATTTCATGGCTGCGAAGAAACAAACAGATGAGTTGCAGGCTTTTCTTTCTCTCCTCTAAAAGAGGAGTTGTGATTGTTGCATATGACCCATTTATGAACATGTGGAAAGAATTTATTCATGCAGGTTGTTAAAAGTGCTGGTGGTCTTCAGCTTCAGTGCGGTTATGTAACTTCGGGGGTGCAGCTCAGTTCTCAAGGTCAAGCAGCTCCAGTTAATGACAGCACGGAGGGGAAATGTGCTCCAAGTGTGAGAGACGTTTGACTTGTCGACGGGCCAGTGGCAGATTGGAAGTACTTGAGCTGGACAACTCCTTTGCTCGTGTCTCTCTGCTCAGAAGGGGGGAAAAAAAGGTTTGGCAATGATTTGTCACAGACGTTACGAACATTGCCTGTTCTAGGCAATTTGCCTCCTAACATCTCAATCTGTGTCTGCATTCTTTGCAGCATTTCTGTCTATCTGAAAAAAATGATTAGCTCACTTATATATTAATTCATCTTACCATATTCATGAGCAGAGGTGGCAGATGCGGTACATATTACAGACCGTGGCATCCGTCCGTGCCATGAAAGTGCCTTTCTGATGTTCATCTAGTTGTTACTACAGAGTTCAGAGCCCATGAGTTCACTTCATTTATTTCAGTTTGTTCGTTCTTTCGTGGTTCTGTGGACTTTGTGGACTTTGTGTCTTGATGTGAGTCCAGGTAGTCCCATAGTGACCGATCACATGCAGTGGAACTTTCTACTGCTAAAGCTAATCCTGATAGTTGCAGGATAACAGGGTCACGCTGGACTGGTCCAAATAACTTTCATCACAAAAGATCCTCAAGGGACAAACCTGGTCGTGGTCTGACCTCATCACAACCAGCCTTTGGCCAATGACACTCTCATCAGCTTAACATGCTACTGTGCCTCTTGTCAAACCTGTGTCTGAGGGTTGTAGGTCAACCAGGGCATCGTAACTTGCTGGATTAAATCATAGACAACTGGACTGGAGGGCGGTTTGAAGAGATTCAGGCATTCATCAACAACTTCTTCTCAAATGTGTAGGAAAACGTCTTCAAGCTAGCTCTCAAGTCCAGTTTCCTACAACTGAACACAGCAAGACTTTGTCAGTCTTCTAAAACCTGCTGATATGTTCTTCTCATCAGAACCAGTGTGCAGAACCTGTTCCACAATTTGAGTTTGGATCAATGGAAAGAATGTGCCATCCGTCCGTCGAGGGGTTCAGGGAAGGAAACTCAGTGGCGCTCCATATTCCCGATCCAATTACAACACATTGTGTTTGGTCAGTTTGGACAAATCAAAGCTTTAAAAGTTCACTGGTTCTTCCCGGGCTGGTCACTCAGCACTGCCTGTGGCTGCTATGCTCCACATTCCAAATACTGCGTCGCCACAAGACAGACGGGCTTCCGAGAAGAAGAAAAAAACTGTAACTGTGAATTCCTAGCATGACAAAAATCTATAATCTGGGCACCAGAGGTTGTGAAAATATGCACATTATTAAGGTAAAAAAAAAGTAGAGGGGGTTTGTTAACAGCACGAGACTCTGCAGGTTTGAACAAGAATTTTGCAGAGAGAGATACGCATTAAATACAGAAACATCTGCATTCCACGCTTACAACAGGAGCAGAATGAACATCAAAGGACGACACATCGCAGTAAACTTGTGATTTACTGGCGCTGCTTCCCCGGTGATTCTTAACTAGCCTGGTACAGTCGGGGGCAGGGGGGGGAGCAGCAGACCGGCAGACGTTCATTCACCCAGCAAGAGCATTACTGAAGCAGGATTTGCAAGATATTTTGGGGTTCTTGCGGAACGCAAAGCAGGAACATCGCACAGATGTAATCTGTCCCAGATGTAAGAAGATATTTCTCCACCATGAAGATCTCCAGGGGAACTAACGAGTAAAGTCATGTTTAGTCAAGTTTAAGACACTTTTCAAGATTGAAAACAGCAAAAGGAACATTACAGAACAGTTTTTTGTTCTCACTAACTTGTCAAGAATGAAAGTTTTTGCTTTTGATAATAACAGGACATGGGTTGAGGAGAGTATTTCTATTTCTGTTATATTCTGTTCTATTTCTCTTATTTTACTGTGTGAATTATTCTTTGTTGGCATTTAGGTGGCATGTGCCGCAGGTTTATTGTAACATTGGTGGATTCCTCACCATCCCCACTTCACGCCTCAGTACCATGGGTGTCCGAACCTTGAGCTGCTCGGTACCCAGACCCTGGAACTCCCTCCCCCCACAGATAAGACTGATTCCATCACATCATTCAAATCCAAACTTCAGAACCCACCTGTTCTAACTGGCTTACTCACACTAAGTAGACACTGTGCACTACACTTACTTTTGTTGTTGTAGTTTTATCGATTTTTTTAATGATGTGTCTTATAAGGTAACATTGGGTGACTTAAAGGGTGCCCCCAAATAAAATATATTATTATCATTATTATTGTTGTTGTTGTTGTTGTTGTTATTGGCCCCACCCCTCCTGTAGAAGAAGCTTCTCAGCTCAGGTTACTTTTCGCTGCCGTGGTCTTCACTTCAGGATAGACACATCAAAACCTGGGCTTTGAATGTTTAACCCTTGGTCTGATGTTCAAACGCAGAAATTCACAAATCCACCATCCTTGTTTCAAATTTGTGCTAACACAGATTATTTACATTGATGACACGGGGTGAGGGGTGATAAATCTGTGCGTGTCATGTCATCAGGTTCATAGACTGTGTCTCTCACCTTCGAGGGCCCCACAGTACGTGGGCAGGTCAGTGTCTGGAGTTGAGCTGCTCTTGGTAGAACGGCGGTGTCGCACCAGCCGGTGTTTGAGTCCAGAGAAGGACCGTGATGGATCGTATTCCACCAGGGGCTCGATGAACAGGTTGTCCTCTCCGATTTGGACGAGCCCAGTCTGTTGAAGACAAATAGGAGCAAACTGTAATGAACTCACTTTAGGTAGTAAAATACAGGACTGTGAAGTCCAGCTGGAAATGTTTCTATTATTTTGAAAGGTTCACTTCCTTTCCATGATGGCACACCCTGATGTATTGTGTCATCAGGATTCTACAGATGTCTGTCTTCAACCTGCCAACTCAATTTCTCAAAGACCTTTGAGCTCCTTGTCAGTCATCTTTGTTGAGACTACATCCTTATTTCTGATGTTCAAAATGATGTTGAACATGATGCCGGTGTGAAGTGATTGAATGAAATGTACAATTTGAAAACTTGACAGTCAATAAAAACTGCTGAAATTTCTGAGCTGCAGAATGACACGAGAATGGAAGGCAGACACGTTCACAGCACCTCACCATCCCATCAGCACAGACGCTGGGATGGAGAGGCATGTTTCTGCCGCAACATCCAGACTTCTTTTGTTGAAGATAATCCCCACAGCCTGAGTGACATTCAGGAAATATATCAACAAAAAGAAGCAACGGGTCAACAGTCTGTCCCAGAAATTAATGAAATACATTTTCAGTCCAAGAATCTCTCTCTCTCACTCACACACACACACACACACACACTGTGGGCTAATGTGAGCGTGGATCACAGCACACAGATGACCTTTGTGCCTTTTCAAAAAAATTAAGGACAAGACGTTGCTCATCAAGACTAGACGGGCAACATGTGGTTGAATTAAGTCAAAGCATCTCCCGTAGAAATAATACTTAATCCATTTACTGTAAAAACTAGACTAACTAGATTATCAGTCTAAACACAAGATTTTACAGATCGTACATTGAACCACGCCCAGACACCTCTTCCCTGGAGTTCCAAAAAATGCCGAATGTGGGCAGACCTGGGAGGATGAGATAACCTCCGCCCAACAAAAACTCATTCATAACCAACTGCTGAGATAAAATAACTCAACTCTTTAGGTAATCTTTTTGTCGGTTTGAGTGTTTTTACAGAATCTCTCTGGCTTCGTGCAATGAAGCTCAGATGATCGTCTGCCATGTTTTAGCTTTGAAACATTTGCTCCACATCCAATCAAACACTCCCTAAATAAACAGTCAGAGATTGGTTCAACTGTTCCTGCATGTTGTCGCTGCAGTTCAGAGATGAGTAAAAGAACAGGAAGCAAAGAAGTGAGGAGCTTGTCTTGTCTAACGGGTCATCAGTGTTCTTACAGTGACGAGCAGACCCGAGCACGTCCAGACGATTACGACAAGCTTGATGACTGAGAGGAGTGCACCAGACATGTCTCCATCTGGATTTTAACATCTCTCCATCCTCAACTGGAATAATTTGATCTTTCATCCTCTTCGTTCTTCCTTTTATTGTCATCTAATGTTATTTTTACAATGAGAGTGTGTTGTTCTTCATCTCTATATGTGTAGGTCTGCATTCCGCATGTTGTTTCCGGGGTTAACGATGCCACGCAAACATTGAAGCTTTAGGATACTATTTATAGATGTGTTTAGTGCAGAGAGCAACCATGGACCGAAACCGCTGCGCTCAGAGTGGGTTTACACGGACTGATCGCTGACTTCAAGGCCCGGTCAGGAGTTTTCAAGGGGCATTATTGAAATTAAAGGTCTATTTCCAAACCAAGCACCATCTTTACGATCGTTTTGTGTCAAACATCATGTGCCTAAAGCAGAACCATGTCACCCAGCCTCCACCTCCCCACCACCGCCCCCTCACTTGGATTATACAGACATCCAAACCCCCGCACTTCTTGCATTGACTCTACAAAGTTAACGATATTCCACAGCTGGATCGTCTCACACAAATGTCAAAGGGCTCCATGTGTCCTGGTGTGAGACGTACAGTCACAAACCGATAAAGAACATTCTGAACATACGGTACCAGACCAGACATAACAACACAACGATATTTTTAGTTTGTGTTAACGTGAAGACAATATCATCTGTAAATAGACTGGGTCAGAAACAATCTGCAGGTCAGAACGCAAGCAGAATTCTGACGTAAACCCACAGACCAGGTTGTGTGTACTGTATGTGTGTATGTGCATGCAAGGGGGATGGTTGAGGGGGGTTGTTTGACCTGAACCTCAGCCAAACACAAACTGCTAATTTAACAAGTCAAATAAAAATAAACGTGTGTGTGTGTGTGTGTGTGTGTGTGTGTGTGCATGTGAAGATGTTTACACAGTCACAATGTGGGACTTAGCTGCCTTTTGACAACATGGGGTCTCCAGAACATAAATCATTATATGAGGGTGAAGACCTGACACTGGGTGAAGGTAAGGTTAGAGGTACGCTGTGTATGTCCCTTATTATCTTAAACACTGATACATTTTGCCACTTTCTAAACAAATCCTTCATAAATCCTAAATAAATCATCAATTAGCTGTTTGGTCTATAAAATGGTAGAATATTATTACAGTCCCAAGCAAACACCAAATGACCAAATGTCCCCAGACGGGTCCATTTACTGTGACTATCAACTAGCAAAACAACAGCAGAAATATTCACATTTAAGAGGCTTCACAGAGAGGATTTGGACTTTGCTGATGCTCAAGGGACGTCACTCATAGAAACAGGTAGTGATGGAAGACACCTTTCACCTCCCAAACTGGTTCAGAAGCAGCAGTTCACTTCACGACATGTTCCTGCTCCGTCGCAGCAGGACATCACTCGAGGTGATAGGTACGTAGGTACATGTGCTGAGTGAAGATCGTCTGCGCCGACCGACACACCTGATGTTTGCTGTCGCGCCTTCTTGCCTTTTATAGTCCTGATCCGTCTTGTCTGCAGGTTCAACAGCAGCTGCAGCTGCTTGCCGTATTTTTTCCATATAAACCCAACATGTCTCTCAGTCCGCAGCTGGACGGTCGCCTGCACTCACAGTGGGTCAGGTGAACTCTTAAACTGTCACAGAGGATATATGAAGGGAATAAAGTGTGCCTATTTCTGCTGCAGAGCAAGGGCCTGGGCCCACAAACTCACTTTACATAAGAGCATTAACTACATGCCTTAGTCCATGTGGAACTTCATCGCACACAGTTGGGAAATTCAGTTTTTCTATAACTTTCTCCAAGGAAGGAGGTCAGAGGTCAGAGGTCAGGGCTGGCAACAGAAGAGCCGGCCTGTGGGTGGTGGGACCTGCTAAAGCGCTTCTCTCGATCTGTTTTATTAATGGAACTCAGGCGGCCTTTTGCCGATTCCCCATTTCATTTCAAATTGTTTTAGCATACGCCTGAAGCAACAGGCACAGAGGGAAACCAGGTCTTTAAAGTCTCAAACAAAAACGGAAACTTTAGGTTTCAAGAGCAACACAAGTCCTAATGATGGTCAATGTTCTATTTAGGATCTTGGCTGCATCTGCCAGCACATGCAGCCACGGTCCTGCAATACTTTCTTTGTAGGACTAATCAACACTAGGTTTTGTTTCATAACCAAACCAAGTTTTTTAACTTAACTTAAGTTAAATCAGCCTGGGGCAGCACGGGGAGGTGGTTAGTGTCCTCACAGCAAGAATTGTCCATTATGTGTGTGTGTGTGTGTGTGTGTGTGTGGTCGTCTGTCCTTCATGTGGCTCCGTGATGAGCTGGCGACTCGTCCAGGGTGTAACCCACCCGTTGACAGCTGGGATCGGCTCCAGCACACCCGTGACCCGTGAATGAATGAATGAATGAATGAATGAATGAATGAGATCAACTGTGCAGATTTGATGCGTCAGGATGCAGCTAATTCATTTCGGAGGTTAAAATGTCAGGAAGCAACAAACAGGCATGAAACATAACAAGCGCAAGAGGGATTTACCAGCCCGCCACACGTGCTCAAAGATGCCAGGGAGTCCGTGTGGTTGATGACTGATCCGGAGTAGAAACACAGCTGATCGGTGGAGATGTGGGTCACCGCTGCGCTCCGGTCCCCGCGTCGTCCCTCCACCACCACGTCCCGAGCAAGGAACGAGCTGTCCCGTGTCAGGTTTAAGTACAGGTTCCTCCCGAAAGCAGGCAGCGACAGAACTAAGTGCGTCGGGTCGGGGTCTCCAGCCCTGGGGGGCTCCAGGGAACGCTGACCGCGGCGCCGCAGCTTGCGCGCGGTTTGGTCGGAGGACAGGTGCGCGTCCGGTCCGGACAGCAGCCTGGGAACCACCTCATCCGTGTCCGAGTCAGACTGGGCTGTGGAACACACGACGACAACAACAACAACAACAACAACAACACAAGCACCGTCACACAGGGACCACTGAAATCAGCCGGGGTCTTGACAGACAAAAAGTTTGCGGTGAGCTGACGTCTGCAGCTAAATGGTTCCGGTGGGTTCGTAAATGCGCCAAAGATGCTCTGGAACACATCGGCTCTTGTGCGATGAACTGACCTACATCTGAGAGAGAGCTAAAGCTTGTGCGTAAAGAGCTCCAAGTGAGGACTTACCGGTCAGCCCGACGCAGAGGAGCGAGAGGAGCAGAGGGGTAACATGGCTCTTGTGCATGATAAAGCAGAGAAGTGGAGCGGGTGGATGTTCCGGATGTGAGAGGACCGAAGCGCTTTGCACACAACTGATCCCGACAGCCCGACTTTTCCCTAAACTTTTTTTTTTTTTTTTTTTAGAAGTTGCAGTAAATCAGGCTGGAGTGATTTTGTAGCGAGGACACGCCCCACAGCCCGGCTCGGCCCCTGCTGACCGCTGATTGGCTCCGGTAAGACTTAGCCCTG
>CAAKHB010001392.1:13073-26835 GCA_901007665.1 Aeoliscus strigatus
CCCCCCAACTCAAAGTGTTTCTTCTGCCCAAAACAGCTTCAGATTTCAATTTGATTTGGTTGTTTCATGCCGACACCGACACCAGTGACTTACTGTTTATTCCCTGATAGGATCACATCCAATACACAAATAACAAGTCCAAATCTTTCCCTGCAAAGAAACACAAGCACAAGAGACCATCCGTTTACAATCCAGATTATGAACAACCTGTCATTTCGTACCAAAAAAAATAAGAACAATTTCAGTTCAATTCAATTTTCCTTGTACAGACCAACGAGTTTCAGCAGCGTTACGCCTCAGTTGACACGTGAGGTGTTACAACACAGTGGATCTGAAAAGGCACGAAACACTGACAAACAGGTGCAGCTGAATAAAATGTGTATTTCATTTTATGATGAAAACAAATTGTCAAGATCTCTGCCAACTCAAACAGAACAGGACCACAAGTTACGTCTATTGAAAAACTGCAGCTGATGAATTCGAGGTCGTTTTTACACAGTTCATCCTTGGGGCCAAACGGACCCCGTGGCCGTATGTTGGACACCCCTAAACACGCCTAAAGTGTCATCTCTCGACTTTTACCTGGGAGTTTTTAACCGCTGAGGGATCGAGGTTGATCCCATTTAGCAGGAACACGGGCTGGAAGGAAGAATGTAGCGTGTACCAATGTGAGATGAAGAACCAGAGGAGGAGGAGGGATCGCAGCCCAGCTACCTGTCAGCCCTTATCATAAACGTGGTATTAACGGGGAAGATAAGCGACGAAAGAAGAGGGAGGCAGGGTGCTGAGGATTACTGATACACACAGGGGTGTGTCTCACACACACACACACACACACACACACACACACAGACCGACAGCTGCATTAAATCCACGGTGGAGGTGAGCTTGGACTCGCTTTCCTCGCTCAGAGAACATCATGTCTTTCCAGCGAAGATGCTGCTGACCTCGTGTTTCAAACTCTGTGTGTGTGTGTGTGTGTGTGTGTGTGTGTGTAGGTGATGTGAGGCAGGCAGCATGACTAGTGGCAGTGGGGAGTAATTGTGATTGAGAGCATTACTCCTCACTCGTATGTCAGGGTGATCTGTGCATGCACACACACACACACACACACATACGCACACACACACACACGCACACACACATTCCCATGGGTCAGTCTGACACAGTCCAGAAAAAGCAATAGACATGTAATTATATGGACCTGTGGACAGCAAGAGAGATGTTTTTGATGTATAGATTTATTTTTGTTTAGCCTTTGCACACTAATGTGTGCCAATGTGTGTGTGTGTGTGTGTGTGTGTGTGTGTGAGAGAGAGAAAGAGAGAGAAAGAGAAATTGTGTCAGTTGTGTTATGAATTAATTTAGTGAATTTTTTTTCTTTATAAACTTGAATGTTTAATATTTTCGCTCCAGGTTTATTTCACCACAGGTACACAGTTATTAATAATTAGCTATTTGTTCAGAAGCCACATAAACAAATCAACACCAATGCCGTGCTATCACAAATCTCCCCGCTGGGATCAGTGATAAGTATGTCTGACATGGCCCGTAATGATTCTTCACGTTCAGTTGGTTTTCGTTGGGCTGACATGTGCTCATCGGCGGCCATCGTGACTTTTGCTTCATTCTGTGATTTCCCAGCTAATGTACAGACGTGGTTTCCTCTGGAGGATGACACACATTTCTCACTCCGCGGTGGAACCACAGCGTACTTATGAATTTCTTCCTGTTTGTGTGTACTCTCTCTTGCAGCGTGGCTCTAATGGAACCTGAGGATTACGTCTCCGGTCGCTGGCTCCGTCTCAGACCAGGAACCCGTTGGGTACTGAACCCTCTCTGTGCCAGTCTGTTGTTCCTGTGAGCTCCATGTTGCTCTGCCCTGACCTGCAGCATGCTTTTGCCCACAGGGGACCCCTGTTGATGGGGCGTGTGCTTGCATGCATAGGCCTCCGAGCCCCTGCCCCGGCCCCTGTGTGGTCTGTCTGTACGTGCATGTGTGTGGTCTCCCCGGCCCCCTGCTCATCTGTCCGAGGCCTGCTAACGGCTTGCCCAATGACCACGGCTGTTTACTTTACTTCTGTCTGCACCAACTGAACTCTGATCGCCCGCTTCCTCCAGCTGGGCTGAATCAGACCCCAGCTCCAGCTCTAAGCAAGCCCGCGGAGAGGCCCCGGAGTCTGGGACAAGGACAGGACATCGGGTCCCGGTGGATTAGGACACCCTAAGACCCACCCCCATGTCCCGACTCTCCCTGGTTTCCTGTTCCCAACTGGGTGACCGGTAGCCATACGCAGGCATGAGGTCGCTGCTAGGAAAGGCCGCCTGTAATTACGCTGTCAGAGGCCTGTACTCATTGGCCGGGATAATTGGTCTCTCTGTAACAGTCAGTATCAGAAACAGTTCTGTCTCTCTCATCACGGGAAACAGACTCGGACACAAGTTGAGTGCTGCCGTCGCGTAACGACATAACCCGCGTCAGTGATGTGAGCTTGTAGTATGTGGAGACCAGATATGGTGTGGCTGTTGTTCATATGCTTTGGAATCCGTTATATATTCAAAAGATTTGGGCAGCACAGCTTAGACCAGGGGTGTCAAACATACGGGCCGCGGGCAAGAAGTGGCCCCCCCAGGGGGTCCAACCCAGCCCCTGGGATGGATTTGCAAAGAGTGAAACACACACACACAGACAGTAACAGTAACTGAGAACCACTGGATCAGATGTGGAGATATATGAAAATGTAAAATCGTTTCAACATCTGGACAAGTTGTTTTCAACATAAAGTGTTTTTTTTTTCAGTTTCAGACACCTGTTACTGAATGTTTGTACTACTGTAGAGGTAGGTAATGTGTATTTATATAACATATATAATGTGTGTGTGTGTGTGTATATACTGTATACAGTATACAGTGTGTATACAGTGTGTATATACTGTATACAGTATATACACACACACACACACGCCTTCTTTAAACTCAGGTTAATATTGTAAAAAAAACATGTTCATCATGTACTTGTACACGTTTGCACTAAAACAAAGATGGAAGTGCTGTTATTTACAGGTTGATGTGCTGCTATCTACTACTGGTCCCACCACTGAATGTGAACAAATGGGACTTTGACCCCCGTTCATTACACCTGCATCTGCATTGATCCACACTTTGTGTCTTTCCTCAGAGGGGGTCTTGTTCATCAGTGGGTGTCATTCCTGTCAGGCCACCTGAGCTTGACCTCATCTGCCCATGAACGTGTTCATACTGACGTTCACACCTGTTACTGCCAGGCCGTTGAGGTGCTCGGGCATCGGGGGGGGATCGACGCACAAACCGCTCCGCCTCCTGATCCACAGCCACCCCAGCTGGTTTATATTTTTAATTTACTGTTTTACAGTGCAGGTCAAGGAGTTAAGCGCCCAAGCACGCCACTCCACAGAGGGCATATTATCCTACATAAATCCACTGAGTAATGAGGCAGAGACGGCGGCATACCTGCTCCCACTGCCCCTGCCTGGGGTAATTCCTCTTATTAAGGACGGATTGGTGTTGAGTGTGTGTGTTTGACTACGGTCCTGGTCTGGGCCGGGGGAGACAAGGGAGGCTGGTAGTGTTTAAGACCAGTGTTTGGCCAGGGAAGCCAGGAGAGGCCCTCTGGGGTCACCCTCTACCGCTTTACAAATTGAGGGCTGTGCCGGCAGGCGCCAGGGCCGAGCAGAAAGAGCGAGCCGACTGACCTGTGACCCTGGCCCAGCCCTCGTGCAGGAGCCCCTATAACCTGGGAGAGGGGACTGCTGACCTCTGGGGGTCAAATTCCTCCTCTTCCTCCTCCAAAGCTGCAGGGGATTCCTGGGTCTCCCAGTACCCGTCCTGCACAAATTAGATTTAACGCAGACCGTTCTAAAAATAAACAGCTGGTTTATGCTTGAAATTGTCGTGAAGACCATGATGTTGAATAAAATGACGCACTGCTTAAAGTGCAGCAGCGGGCGATACTGACAGGAGAGCGGAGCGGTTGTGAAATTTGTGAAAAGAGAATAACATAGAGCTGTGGACACATCAAAGAGGGCTGCCATGAATTTGAAGCTTTGTGTACTGAAACACGCAGCCCAAGCAGGGGGGAAAAAAATCCCTATTTCATGAGCAACGTCCAAAATACTGTGAGTGTGAAGAACCTTGCATGAAACTGTAAAACCTATCACTCGTCATTCCTTGTCCTTCTATTTACAATGTGTGTCACGGAACCTCAAAGTTTCCTAAGGTACATCTGTCTGTAATGTCAAATTACCGAACATTTCACATCATGTGGGTAATTTCTGACAGCTTGGACCGTGTAAAAACAGACTGGTGCCACCCACCTTCACTGCCGGCACACCCCACCGACCTCACCATCCTCCTGCCGGCCCGTCGCCAGCGCCTGGCTTTTTCTTGGTGTGCGTCGGTTCGTTGTAAACCACCCCACTCTTCCACTGCATCCCTCACATGTGCCCTTCCAGCCACGGCCTCACGAAGTGTGATCACTGCGGTTGATGCCCAGGTTTCAGTGAGGAAGTCAATCTTCAAATCATAAAAATCACGAAAACTGTGAGAACAGAATTAGGTCAAGTATTGTGCTCCTCTGAGTACATGTGTTTGTGCATGCACTGACCTCCCCTGAATATACCAAATATATTAAAATATACGTATGTCAGAGGGAGTACAGGCTGATTTTTAATTTTAATTTTAATTTTAATTTTAATTTTAATTTTAATTTTAATTTTAATTTTAATTTTAATTTTAATTTTTCAAATGGTCAATGTTCCACCATGTCCAGTAACAGTATGACATGAAGACCAGTGTGTGTTTATTCCACACACAATTAAATACCAATTTTATATCTTTGTATAGTCACAGTATCTGTGTGTGTGTGTGTGTGTGTGTGTGTGTGTGTGTGTGTGTGTGTGTGTGTGTGTGTGGCCAGCTGGGGTGCAGCTTTCCAGACACGCATGAGACCAAGAGGCCAAGGGGTGTCTGTGATTTCCTCCACAGGTCTCTGAGCGTGGCTGAAACATCACCGCTGGAAACACATCCTGCCCCATCACGTCACCCTCTGGCCGGGGCTCGACTGGGCGGCGGGGTTTCCAGTGGCTGACAGTGACTCAGACGGACAAAGGTGTCAAAAGAGCGCCGAGTGGGATTCCTGGTGAAGTGATCCCTCACGTTCATCGCTCTTTGGACGGATCTGCATTTGTTCAGCATCTGCGCAACTGTGTGTGTCCATCTACAGTATGTGAAGGCCAAGTGTGCATGTGACGACAGGTGAAGCTCTGATCAAAGCCTCCATGAAGGTCTGGTGACAAACAAAGGATGGCGGGGGGGGGGCAGAGAACGCTTCGACAGCGACAGGTTTGGATGTGACAGACAGGAGGCTGCTCCATGAGTGTGTGTGTGTGTGTGTGTAGCTACACACACACACAGCAGCTACTGTGTGCACATATTTTATTGACCCATGTAACACACTGGGGATGTGCCATTCAGCGTGTGTGTGTGTATTGCTGTATATTTTATTTCATCTTATCATATCATATATTTTAAGATTTTCTTTTATTTAATACTTATATTTTTGCAGACTGAACATTTTCGCAAATGGCAACAATAGCAGCTCGTATTTTTATTTTATCCTATATTTTTTTTCTATTTATGATGCAAACCGAGTGCCAGATAGAAACAACATTTCTACGCATACACGACAGTTTTGAACAATGAACAGGATTTCTTCGTTCTGGGTGCTGCTGCCTGGAATGTGTGTCACAGTGGAGCTGGTTGTGGATGTGCAGCTGGGGTCAGATCCAGATGTGGACTCTACTTACTCCAGTCATGTACACTGCAGAACTCTGGACCACTCCGACGTCAGTGCTCCACTCCTACCACGTACACAAGTCAGTCATCACACTTTCAGACTTATACTCTGTTTGATCGACTCCTTGAGCTTTCCCTGCCTGTGACAGGAAGTTGTTCCTCTCCTCTGTCTCTTGGAGCAGCTCATGTGAACGTTGGTGTCAGTGAAACTCTGACAGAACGTGGGTTTATCAGTCAGCAGCTATGTGGACTTAAACATTTCCTTCCTCTAAAGATTTTGCTGCGATCGGTAGCTTCCTGCTCGGCCCCCGCTCCGTCGCTGCCTTCTCGCCATCCAGCTCTGAAATAGAGACATGATATCATATCTCAATTATGACCCTGTAATTTAGATCATTATGCTGCACAAGTAAGTTGCGTCTCATGGGGAGGGTTTGAATTCAACCGGAGGTCAGCGACTCCGATGTGTATCAGAGCGCTCCGAGACATTCTGGTCAACATGAAATGGAAAGTGACCTTTTCTCTCCTTTCCAGTCAGCGCACTGCGTCTGAGTCAGAGATGGGAGTGGATCAGAGAGCTCACCGCCTCTGTCCTCGTCACCCACGCAGTGTGGTTTGTGAATGTTCGTCCTGTTGCCTCCCCATCCTCCCAACACTCCCGCCATTGTGCTGTCTGTCTGTTTTTTCCCTGTCCTTTTGGGTTTACTGAGCACCATAAATGGTACAGCGTGCAGGTGTTTATGTCTCTGGCGGAGCTGGGAGACAGCTGGGCTCAGCTGCCACTGAAGGCTGGGCAGGTAAGAGGCAGCCGTGGATTTCAGGGAGGTCTGGTGGCGGAGCAGGTAGAGCTGCCTCCCACCGCCGGGAGCGCCGTGTTGACTCAGAAAGCCCTGGACGTTTGACAATGGAGAACTATTTTTACAACTGATTGTGAGATTGAGCGAGTAGGAGAGAGAGCCAGTCAGAACCCGCAGCAAGGCGACATGTTGACATGGCAAAAACGACGTCACTGCTCGATAACCCCCACCCCGCTTCGCCGCGGCCCTCCTCTCCCTCATCATCCAGTATTTGTATTTCATCCCAGAGATACGGAGAGCGGGACTGGAATGTATCGAGCTTTGGTTTCTGAGTGAAAAGCGTTGTAATACTTTTGACACTAATCACAGAGTTCACATATTGGTTTGATTTGGGGGGGATCAGGCTCTAATGGCCGAACACTCTCAGGGTTAATCAATGTGTGAGTAGACGGGTTCGTTTCGGGCCTCACAGAGCGCTGAACGTGTTCTGCTTGCTAGCCCTGACAGCGTGAAGGGAAGAAATACTGACGACTACATTCTTAGCCAATGCACTCACAAGTGCAAAAAAAAAAAAAAAGTTAGTTAATAACAGTCAATGAAGTGGAAGAGGGAAGAAAAAGAACCAGCACATTAATTCCCTTTCTTGGAGTCATAATAAGAATAATAATAATGCATCCGTTTTATGTAGCACAAGACCTTTACATTGTGTTCATTACTCATTCACACCACCGACACACTGATGGTGGTAAATTACATCTGTGGCCAGTGCCGGACCTGACAAGTTTGGTGCCCGAGGCAAGACGTTAGCTGGCGGCCCCCTTGCATCGCGGCAGTCGATTTCACAGTCGAACTTCATACACTCAACCAGAAACTGCATGTGTGTGTTCAAGATTTTATTTCTGTCTGTGAGTGTGTTATCCCATCATCAAATATCACCAAATATCACACAGAACAGTCATTTAAACCGTCATTTGACAAGAAATGTCAACACCTCCCTTCCTTCTTCCTCCATCCACCTGACTGTCCCCTCTGCCCGCCTCACCACCACCAGACCACCCGACCTCAGAAATACGGACTCACTCTCCCTCCTCAAATCTGCACTTAAAACCCATTTGTTTCAGATTATTATTAATTATACCGTCAATTTTTTTGTCTACCTGCTTTTATATTGTCGATATTTTTTTATCGCACCTGGAGTGCGAGAAAGGCACCTTTAATATTAGTAGTAGTAGTAGTAGTAGCAGTAGTAGTAGTATTACAGTACATTAATCCGTTAATTTCAGTCACTTCATCACATTGATGGAACCTCTCTCTTTTTCACATTTTTCTTCCTCTTCTCTCCTGTTTTTCCTTCCCTGCATGCTGGATGGTCTCAGTCTTTCAGACTTTTTTTTTCTCCTCCCCCTGTTTTCGGCGCCCCCTCCCCAAGGATGACGAAGCCCCCAGCCTTGTGCCTGCAGTGCCTATGCCCAGGGCCACAGCCACAGCAGTCTGGGGCAGACTGACAGAAACATGGCTGCCAACTGGCACCGACGGCCACCAAACATTCCTTCCCTATCACGCAGGCCAATGTGGGTGAAGGGTCTGACCCAGTCAGCCTCCTGAGCTGATACCGTTCACTGTATAAGCAAGGAAACACATGAAAGACAGAAGCAGACGAGCTTCAAACACCAAATGATCATTGCTTCCACACGTCAGTCTGATCCAAACAGTTCACACGTACAAGCTGTTATCAGATTTCACACACTGAGTCATTCGACGGCTCAAAGGGAGAATGTTATTGTAAATTCTATAATATTTATAGAGCACAGTTTAAATCACAACAGCATGAAACAAAGACAGGAACTAATATGAAAGCAAGCCAACAAGCAAATAGAAGACCACTCTAACAGGGATGGGGGGAGTAAAAAAAAAAGGGAAACCTGCCTCACAGAGGATCCAGGACGTCTGTGTCAACATGTGCTGAACAACCTGCTGTGTGGATCCAGTTCTTCCTGGGTACTGGTACGCGTTCAACTCAGGGTGAAGTTCTCTCCTACTTCCGTTTGCCCATCTGATGAGAGAGACCATGTTGGAACACCCGGTCGACTCCACACGGAGGGGTGGGAGTTTGTTCTGTCTGGGTATTTGGCTGCAGTGATTTTAACCAATAAATCTAGTTTTGTATTGACCATCCGAGTTGAACAGTCAGAGTTCACCAGCAGTGAATGTTGGATGTATTCTTCCTCATATACTTCAGGGTCATCTCATCTCATCCAGGCTTTAGACAGAGCCAGACATGGTGTTACATTGTCAGGTATTATGATGATCTTCCTTCTCTCCCTGTTGATGGGACTAGTTAACAGGTGCTTTGTCCAATATCACTTTGTCTCATTGTCGTCTCAGACTCAACTCGACAAATGCAGTAATGTTGGGACACCAGACACGTTCATGTAATGGTCAGTGATGACACTCGGAGGTCTACGATGAGAGGAGGGTGTCATCCAAATGAATATTGCGTTCCCTGATTTGTCCTTGTGTCTCTATTTTGTCACCAGTGTTGTATCAGGGGTCGACCGCGGTTCCAAATCAACCACCATCCTGCTCTCAGCTGATGACGTCACATAATGTCACATAAAGTTAGCCTGTTAGACTTTATGTCGGTGATGACAGAACAAGGAATTACTCGAGCTAGACGTATGTTTCCAGCCTCCTGTGTGAACACATGAATACAGTCTCTGCGCTGTTATTTCAAATACAACAGTTCACAACAAATGCAGAAGGAGAAAAGCAGTAGCTGCATAGTCACTTTTTGTACAGTTTGAAATAAAATAAAATTCCTGAAATAGTATAATCTCTAACTGTTGCTGATTTTTCCTTTTTTTTTTTTTAAACTTTTTTCCCCTGTATAATTGGTGAAATTGACCTAGAAATATCTAGAAATCCAGGCTGGTTTTACGGCTCATACCATCACCTATCCTGCTTTGGTACAACAATCTTTTGTGGTTGCAACATTGTGGGGTTTATATCAAACAGACAACGCAGACCATGTCTGTTCGTCCGGCGGGTGGGAAACGCATGGAGGAGGACAGATCAAGTTCACAGCAGCAAACAGGAAGAGTGGAGGATTCTTTTAATCTGGAATGAAAAAACCCCAGCACCAGGCCTCATGTGTGGCCTGGCTGGACGGAGAGAGTTTAAACACAACATCTGTCTTTCTTTTTTGACTGAGTGCACACACACCTTCTTCATGGGGACGTGTTTATCCCAGCCCATTCTCGTAAAACATTGTCACTGTCAGCGCTCGTGAACTCCTGTTTGCCTGACGTGCACTGGCACAGCCCGGGTGGAGACGCCGCTGGGCCGAGGGCCCCCTCCTCTGGAGAGCCTGGAGAGCTTTGGCTGACGCTGTGTGTTTACTTCTTACAGCGCTGACTGTATCTACAGTGACAGTGAGCATGATCCATCACGGCCGATTCCAGGTCCCAGAGAGATAAATAGTGTGATGGCCACGTGCCACGATGCTGATTTAGACTGATTTGTCCTGAGAAGAACGGAGGGAATAGATTTTAATGTTTTTAGTACTTTTTTTTTCTCAGATTGACATTTGAATAAGTTACTCGTGTGAGAGTGACATAAGTGTAAGAGTGTGTGGTCTGGTGTTATTATGACGTAAATTTCTAATTCTGTCAGCCTCTAAAGAAACCGTTGATGTACTCTGTATATAAGGTGTAACACTCATCTTGAGCAAGTCTGCTGGGATGGTTATTGGTCAAATTAACAAGTTAGCATTTCATTTCATAGACTCCAGCCCACAAACACATGGCATCAGAAAGTCATGCTCTCAGCCAGACAATGAAACTCAAGCACACGTTTTCACCTCGATTGTCGTTACATAACATCCGATGCCGACGCTACAACCGGTTTTACGTTTCATCATGTTTTTATTGTCAGTGCTTGGAAACAGAGTGCAGCACTCGGGGAAGAAGATACTTTAATCTACTTTAGCTTGTGTGATACGTGTTGTCAGAAAGTCGTCGTACATGTCTCTCTAAGGCAGTGGTGTCAAACATATGACCCGTTTCCCTTATTATTCTTAAGACCTTTGTGCTTGTTAATATTGTTAAAGGGTAGTACAGTAATTGTAAACATTTTCACAAAATATTAGTACTTGATTGCTTTTAAACTATTATTCATAGTTACTAAGTTGTAACTGTACTTTACTGAATGTTGAACCTGACTAAAGGCAAATTCTCTCCTCCAGAAATAGTCAAAGACGTAAATGAAGGAAATGGATGGGACGTCTGTGCGGTTGTGGAAAGTGCAGTAATAGATGCTGCGTTACATCAGCAAGTGTCTGTGTGGCACTTGGCGTGCATGTGTCCCCGTACATAAAGAAGTCAGCCTGTGCGCACTTGTGCATGTACGCCGTCATTTTGAAACTGTGTTTATGCTAAGCTGTGATTAACATCATCCAGGTGCTCTGCTGGCAGAGACGTCCAGCCGCTGTTGAAGACACTCACACATTTTCCCTCTGGCTGGGTCGGCCATCCATATTTACAGAGCTGGACGGGCCAACGCGTTGAACTGCTGACCACCATTTATTCTAGGGCTGTCTCATAAACGGCGCTTCTCCATGGAAAGACAGTGCACAGGCAGAAGAGCGAGGGAGATGTAGGCGGGGGGGGGGGATTCCTGAGTGACAGTGAGTGTAAGTCAGCGGTAGGACGAGGAGGCAGGTAGCTGTGAGAGAGACGTCAGGGAGAGGGAGCGAAGGGGCAGTGCCAGAGAAACGGGTGATGGTCCACTTCACAGGGAGCCGGTTGAAGCAGCGTTCAGACAGCGTTCAGCGGTTCATTAACCCTATCTCCGCTGGTCTAGACAGGACGTCTGTGTCTAGACCAGCATTTTCTGGCCTCAGTAACGGTGTGTCTCGCTGTTCCTACGTCTCAGATTCACCTCATCGCTTGCCGTAGTGACTGAGTCCATACCCTAGAAAATGTCAGGAAGTGAGGTAAAACAGGGAGACAGGATGAGGTCAGCAGAAGGCCAGTGTAAAATACACCAGATAGGTGAAAGTGAAAGAAAGTTATTATATTTCATCGCTGAGCTGGAGGGCAGGAACTGAGATATGCAGGGTGAAGTCAGGTCATGACTTTGTTTTAGAGATGTTTAGGATACGGACTTCAGTGGAAAACATGTATAATTCACTGATATGTGTGCAACATTGTGTAATCGCTGGCAGTGCAAAGAACAGCGGTGTAATTGCTGGCATTGAACACCACAGTCTTGTTCCCACCCCGCATCAGCTGTGTTGTAGACATTCCACTGGAATATCAAACGGATCATGACTTCAAACTGTCTTTACTGATCATTTGCACCAGAGGATCGTTGAACTGCACACAGGTGTTTCTGTTCAAACATCAGTTCATATTTCACAAACAACATTTCAGCCAAACTTCTATTGATTGAATTCGGTCACGACTGTCAAAACTCAGGTTAATTCAGCCCAGTTTGAGCTAACGTGGGCCGGACCACTGAAATAACAGCACGCTAAAAGTGCACGTTATTGGTAATGTGAAAAAACTGGTCATATGCAAATTAGCCGGGTTATTTGTTGTATGGGTTAGGGTTAGGGTTAGGTACTAGCTAGGGATATTTGCTAACATTAGCTAGCTAGCTTTGATAACTTTGGTGTTGGCTAGCTAGCTCGATAAACGTAGTATCTTTGCACATTACCTGAAAACACGGATCGTTTGCAAACAACCAGGGGCATTTGCATATTACCTGTTTTTTTTACATTGCCCGTAACATATTCAGTACATGTATATTAAAGGTATAAGAGGACTGGAGGACTCTAGGGGTGACCTTCGGTGACCTCCTTGGAGTCGATCACATCCACAGAGTAGGAAACAGTGAGCAGGTGGTGAGATCTGCTACATCTGCCAGAGAAACTTGAAAAGTTAGCTTCAGCACTTTAGCACAGATTCACACCAGAGTTAAACCGCCCACGCTGGAGCTGATGGATGTGGATTCACTCACACCTGTCTGTTGCCATTGTTTTTTAGATCACACACATGTGTCTCCAAAAATTAGTACATCATTGAAAACATCCTTGAAACTAGTTTTCGTCAATCATGTTTTTGTTTTAACTGAACTGAAGCCTACAGCTCTGTATCTGGAAATATTACAATACTTTGTGTCAGTTTTGAATAAACCACTAATGCTGCAGTTAAATTCCATCAATCTCTAATCTGAGATATCGATTTTTGAATTTCACGAGCTGTACGCCATATTTATCAAAATCAGAACAAAAAGCCTTTTCAGTTCATGTCAGTTTATGTTTGAATGACTAAAACATATGAAAAGTTTCACTATTTGAATTAAATTACTCTTTTGTGCACCTGTACGTCTTCACTTTGTTTGGATCCTCTCAGTTGATTGGATGTGAACATGATGATAACAGTATGACTATGACTTGTTTTTGTCTTCTTCTTTATGATTTATTACATGAGAGAAAATCCAAACATCCCCATCGATCCCACCAACAGCACCCATCACTAATAACCCCGCTTCTGAGAAGACTGTGCTCTTTGGATTAAACTACCACAGTCGTGTGTTTACTTAAAGTTGAGTGTGTGTGTGTGTGTGTGTGTGTCGGGGGGCAGGGCGTTCACAAGCATTTTTTTTTTTTGTTTCACCATTCCAATAAATCTCTTTCCGGCCAGTGGAGAAGAGGCTTAGGGCACAGGGAGAGAGACCCCGCGCTCGGTGGTCCTCTGCAGCCAGCACGAGGGAGAGCAGGAGCTAAAAAAATAAACTCCCCTTCTGGCACTGAGGGTGGGCGATGCCACTCTGCAACGGGGGACGGCGAGCTCTGGTGAGTGTTACTGAACTGTCACTACCCCCCACGCCCCCCGCGCACGCACACACACACACACACACACTCCCTCCATCCCACACGAGCGCCCCCATCACTCCCCATCAGTGTCCCTCTGGAGTGGGCTGGGCAAGCAGGATGGGGTGGGTCAAAGTCAAGAGGCATTCCCTGCATTCCCAGCCAGCAGTGAGGCGGCAGGTACACACACACACACACACACACACACACACACACACACACACACACACACTCTGCTGTCATAATGCAGGCCACCAGG
>CAAKHB010001393.1:3130-22473 GCA_901007665.1 Aeoliscus strigatus
TTGACACTGACAAAGGAGTTTTGGAGGCCACATGCCAAGCTCTCACTGTGCCTGAAGCCCCTGACGTCAGATGGAAAGTGGTGTGGTCGCGGTGTGAAACACGCCTGCAGGTGCGGCCCCTGCGTTGCGCCCGCTGACCCCGTCAATCACCGTATCGGGGTCAGACCGAGTGAGAAGTGGCAAACGCATTTTCAATGTTGTGATGTCGCATGCACAGCAACACACATCAACTAGGTCACCGGGTCGATTCATGCCTTTCTACGTGCGGTTTTCGTGCTCTCCCAGTGTCTGCGCGGGTTCTCTCCAGGTACTCCGGCTTCCTCCCGTCTCCAAATGCATGTATAGGTTGATTGGTTGTGCTAAATTGCCCTTGGGTGTGAATGGTTGTCCGTCTTCTTCCATTAGCAGGAGCTAGGGGAAGACTGAAAACACACGTGTGCCCCCCTGCACGACGCCATATCCAATCCAACTTCTCCTACTGTTTGCTGCACTGGTCTGAAATGAACTTTTCAGATGTTCCAAATGTATAAAAAAGTGTGTTTTCTTCTGTAGAAGCTGTCATTTTCCAAACGAACAGCCTTAATATCCGGCTGTTATTTGTTGTATGAGCAGCGTTCTACATGCCCAGTTCCTCAGGATTATGTTTAAAGGTTAAACTCAGGCCATTGGCTGCATGCAGATTAACTTCTCAAACAACACAATCAGTCAGACATCCCCAAAAATTACAGCCAGACAACCATGACTTATTCTTAATATGGGATTTTCGACTTGTGCAGTTTTATTCCAGGGGTAAAAAAAAAGATATTTTTTTTTTATAGAGGAATGGAAATGAGAGTCAGAACCTAATTAACCCCAGCCCTCTGTCCATAAAAATTTACTGTATATCATTTACTGTGCTGAACAAAGATTGTAAACAGGCCTTTAATATCCATGTATGACACCCGGTGGGGCGATCCAACGACAAGACATGAATTTAAACACAGACAAAGCGGCCAGCGTAAGGGTGTTGTAATGTTCCCTGGTCATGTGTCAGAGTGGTAAAAGACAGAGAAGGGACGCGGGCGGAGGTGGAGGGATCACAGTAATAAATGAGAAGGTGACAAAAGATGACGGAAGGAGAATGATAAAAAAAAAAAGGGAGAACCAGAGACAGAGATTGAATGTTGTAATCGTGGTTGCAGGGAAAGAGGGCGCATGACCAGCCAGGCGTTTTCATATCAGAGAGGAAAGTGTGTGTGTGAGAGAACGGGACATCGATCCCACTGGCTTGATAATCTCAACAGTTTACACAGACAGACAGACAGACAGACAGACAGACACTGATCTCCATGACCAATCCACATGGAGAGGCGGCAACTCACGTCTTGATTGTCTTTTCCCTGAGTTTACTGTGTCATTATTCAAAGTATTTCACTATTCACCACAGTCAATGCCCCGACAGCACACACACATTTTGTGCCGGCCTTATCCAACGTGTCCCAAAACGACACGTCTTTTTAGTTCACTGCCAAGATCTCATGATTCTAGACAACGTTGAAGAGAAGTGATTTGGGAATCAGCAAGATGTCCCCGAGAAGCTCCTTAAAATGTTGTCAACAGAGGAGGCGGCCATGTGATGAGTTTTCACTAATTCATTAGCAGCGTTAGCAGTTACGTTGTTCTATTTACCAGTTACTTCTCCCAAAATAGTATTAGAGTTAGTAACGGAATTACTCCACCAAAAGAGGTGACTAGTTAGTTGGAAAAAGAGTCGCTAGAGGGTCTGAATTATCACTAAATATACCGACAATGTCGCTAAGTTAGCAACACCGACTGCTTTTCAGGAAATGAACCACAAATCAGATTCACCTGCAGCAGTTCCCTGTGAAATGAACGACTCTTTTCAAGTCAGGGATTCGGTACAGTTAGATCACACAAAACATTTGTTCTGTCGAACAAAAGGAAACCAAGTGGCCATGAACGACACATGTAGCCGCGTCTGCAGATGGGCACCGGACAGCTTGAAAGGCGACAGCCTGAGAAGAGATAGGAGACGTTTGTCGGCGCTGCTTCCTGAGACCAATGACACACACCCACACAGACAAAGAGAAGACGGATATTGGAAACAGATTTGTTTTCCATCAATGCCTCACTTCCTTCTGACTCCTGAAGAAGAAGGAGGAGAGAAAAGAAAGAGCAGTCCTTTGTTGATCCACCATGCAGCTTCCTCTTCAACATGGACCATGAGAACGAATTTCAGCAAATACTCTTTGGTCATCATTCTACACATGGGTAGTTTGGTAACTATTTTAATTAGTACTGAGTACTTTTTATTAGTACTTTGTATGTTTAAGTCATTCTTTTTTGGTCATCAATTTAGATTTTCATGAAGTTTGTTTGAAGGTTTTGCAAAGGTCAACAGAGACCTCAGTAACAAATAACGACACACGGAGCCTCCTCGGGTTCCCCCACAGTCCCCCCCCGACTCACCAGCACGAAGCCTCACATTGCAGTATTTGCCCGGAAGAAAGTCCAGAAACAAGTGTGGCAGACGCACACAGGGACAACACACTAATACTGAGCCTACGTGGGGAGTCAAGCACTGTTAGTTAGTGATGAAAAATGAGGACAGGCAGAGCAGGACGCAAGAGTGAGAAAAGCAGAGAGCATGGACAAGTGGAAAAACCAGAGGGCTCTTTGCAAATGTGAATATTTCAAAGAAAGAGGGGTGGAGAAAAGATGAGAGCATCCAGAAACGATGGTGAATAAGAGAATGGGGGGGGCTGAACTGAGATTTCTGTCTGACAGAATGTTATGAGACCTTTTCTCTATCTTCTCCTCCAAAAACTCAAAATCTTGCCAAAGACTTGAAAAGATCTCATTACTCTTATGAGACAGTGCCACCGTGATATATACGACCCAATCATCCTCGTGTAAGATGCAGTCTCTCAAAAAGTTTTATGTAAATTCCACTTATTCCCTTGGCAGATTATTTTACTTAGAACGAGCAGAAACATCTCGTGAGTTAAAGGAGAGGTGGGGGGAAAAGAGAAGAGAAGTTAAAACGAAGCACTGGTGTGTGTGTGTGTGTGTGTGTGTGTGTGTGTGTGTGTGTGTGTGTGTGTGTGAGAGAGAGAGAAAAGTCGGAGAATTAATCTCCCGTGAACCCATAAGAACGTGTTTCAAAGGTTGAACAAGTGTGTGTCTGTGTGTGTGACAGAGACAGAGGAAATGTAGGAGGATAAATCTCCTATGAACCTTTAAATCAGAGTACAAAGGTGGAACGAGTACGTGCTTGTGCATAAGTTTGATTGTGTGTGTGTGTGTGTGTGTGATCTACAATTACATGCGTTCCTCCTGACACACACACACACACTTACTGCATGCACAATAAAAACGGGAGCAGAGAGAAAGCCCGAGCTCCTCCATGAGGATTACATGTGATTAATGGAAGACGTGTGCCTTGCTCGAGGGCATAGCCACAAAACACCTCAGCACGACGGATTAAAAGTATCAACTGTAATCCCCTTTTCATCACAAAGACCTTAAACTGTGTCCAGCGACGCCGTTGTTTCGTTCGTCAACGCGCTCTCATCTCACAGAAGTTTTTCCACTCTTAAAAACACTCCAAACTTTTTTTATTGGTCACTAAAAAAAAACAAAAAACATCTGTCTTCTTGTCTAATTTCTAACTTCTGGTTTCTGCTACTTTTTCTGTCCTTTGCCAAATCATTTGTTCAGCCAGCTCATAGTTCACTGCTGCCAGCAGGTTTCTAGTGTTGTTCCTCATTCCTCTCCTTAGCTTCTTCCTTGATTTGAAATTTACACGGTTCCACTTCTATCAAACACTTTATAACAGACTCTGGTTTACTCCTTTTTATTTGAGCTGAAACTAGTTTACTAGTACATTTACCCCACCCCCCACCCCCTACACCCCCTCTTGCCCTCACTAAAAGCACATTATGGGCCACTTATCTCTGCTTGGAAAACTTTTGATTAACAATAAACCCATTTATCCCCAAACATCCTCGTCGATGCCCCATTTCGCTCCCGTGTCCCTGACCATTGGTGGGACATGCTCATGTACTAATCAGAGCGGACGCCCTTACCTTGGGGGCCCATGTTTAGGCCACACCTACCATGCTGCCAGCGCATTCGTTTTGTAAATCCAACCTCGCCAGTATGCTCTCGTCACTTGCATTCGTTTTTGCTACTGTTGCCAGACAGTGTGTTCAGTGGGTGGTGACCAGAAAAAAAAATGTGTTACATGGTTTGGGGGTGGGGGGGCAAAGAACAACACGAGTTGTGTAAAATGGTAAAGAATTGTCTTGCATTTGTCTCCCAATACATGGTTCCAATCAATGTGAGTTGTTAATTAGTTGTCATAAATAGTAAATATCATATATATAATACACTTACTAAATTTAAAGAAAAATGAGCTTGGATTCGTAGAGGTTCAAATGCAGATGTGTTTATCGGATTTACAGTAAACGACAACATACTATTTAAATGAAAGGTGTTGCTCACCTGGGGTTTGTTGTAGAAAGCAGGTTTAGTTAGAAACCCTGAGATTGTTAATCCTGAAATGAGGTCAAACTGCAATTTTTCAAACCAAAGTTTGAAATGTTTGAAATCAGTTCATCGGTAACTCAGAAATATGGAATATTCTGCAGCGTTTTGCCCATTTTAGGATGAACAATCCCAGGATTCTCACTAAACCTGCTTTCCGTGTTGTGAATAATCTTTGTGACACTGTGTCTCATTTCTATACTGATGATCCAGTATTATTTTGTTGATTGTCTTAAATTGTTTTAAAATCCCCTTTCTTGCAGTCAGCCTTTGACACTGTTCAGTCCCGTTCGACTCAGCTGACAAATCAAATACCATGTTATTTCCAAAGGACGGCAGTCGGCTTCCATCTCACCTTCCTAGGTGGTCGACTGGTCATTGGATTGAAATTCAAACAGTCACATCCTATGAATACTTCATATGAATACGGTCCTGTCAATTGCACATCAATGAACTTGTTCCTAAGCTCAAACTGAAATTATTTTTCTTAGAAATAAATCATGTTTTTCATTGCAGGTCACAAAATACATTTGATCATCACAAGTTGTTTTTTTTTTGGTTTTTTTTTACCTTTGTTGGAGTATGGAAAAATACTTTTTATGAATGCTCCTGACCAGTTTTAAAGAAACTGGATACTGTACACGGCTGTTCTTTGTGTTTTACTACTGGTAGCAGCTACCGTGAACATCACTGTTTCTTACATGCTGTTGCTGGCTGACTTTTCTTTATGAATCTATTGTTGCAGAAATATTTGTGTTTACATGTTTGACAGACCTGAAACTGAAACATCTTGTAAGTCTGGGGGAATTCAAGTCAACTGTAAAAGACTGCGACATGAGTTCAATTGGATCTTGTGACTGTCCTGTGTGATCCCACTCTTGTTTTTCTATCGCGTGTGACCGTATCTTATTGGTGCTTTGTGTGTTTGCCGTTTTTTTTTTCTGCTGACGCCTTGGTCAAGTCACTCTTGAGGTTTTAAATCTAATTTTTTTTCCATTTTTCTACCTGGTTAAATAAAGTATATTGATTGATGGATTCTGGAATGAACCCCTGAACACCAAGTCTTTTGTTTCTCGACTTGCAAATCAGAAAATCGCTCTTGAATGAATAAAATGCCCACACAGCATTTAATGTGATGCTAAAGCAGCTGGAATGATGTTACACAATAAGGCTGCAGACTCCTAACAGGTTTCTGGGATACATTTAAAAATAAATTCAGCAGAGAGATTGAGAAAAGCAAAGCCGCAGAAAACTGTATAACTGTTCTTTGAAAATGTGTCACCTGCCTTCCTCTCTGACCCCCGAGGGTCATCCCAGGTTCTTCAGGCATGATTATTCATCATGCATGTGAGGACACGTCTTCCTACACATCTGCTTCGTGTTTGACTGCGTGTGAACACACTTTAACAAGACAAACGCATTCTGCTCTGAGATGGCATGGGCTTAATGTAGTTGTCTTCAAAGTCACACTACGTCTAACGTTGATCATTATGGCGTACGTCATTCACAGTGTGTTTACTCTTCCTCTATCATACTTGCAGATTGTTTGCAGTTAGCTTTAGGCTGCAGCTTATGGGATTATGTATCTTAACATAAAACGCTGTCAGTAGAGATGTATTTTCATAACCGTGTGAGGAAAATGTTCGGGACCTGTCAGACCCATTGGAAAAGATGTCCAGTGTTCAAATAAATGGTGTCACTTTTTTAGAGTAGTAAATGTCCCTTTTATACAATGAAGAAATTTACTGAAAAAAAAACAGAGTGAATGTTTTGCTGGAGGAATATAAAATCACCCAGGAAAAAGTTATGATTCCTATTATTTTTCTCAGAAATTGCTGGAAGATGTGAGAATAATTTTACAATTATGTGTTTTGTGTGTAAGGTTTTCAGTTTGAATTCTTAACACTGCAAGGAATAATAATTGCTTTTTCCATTACTTTTTCTCTATTCTGTATAATCTAAAAATGGCATCAACTCCCAACTCACTGAAAAATACAAACTGCACTTCCTTTTCAAAAGAGTGTTTCTTTAAAATGACTTGACACAAGACGTCTCTTACTTCACTGAATATCCGATTCCTGTACGAGCAGGTTGGAAGTTCCCACATCACACTTATAGTGTACTTCATGTCTTCAAACTCTGCAATGTTTGAAAAGCGCAGAGAAACTTTTATCGTCATTGCAGATTGATGTGCAAATGTCTGCTAGCGTGCACTGTCAAACCATCAAGTGCAGTTACGTTTGGTGAAACTTTTTTTTGAGAATGGGGGTGCCTCTTTTTCATATATCTGCCTGGGAAACTTGCCTATCGTACGTTCAGTTATGTGCTATTATTAGTGATGTATTTGGGATGTCGTTCCTCCTCAGGGAACTCCTGCAGTCCATGAAATTAAAATAGCTGGTCACATCTCCCTTGCTATCGTGTGTGAAAGATCCTGCGTGATTACGTTCTTCTTGCCAGATCCAACACACACTTTACTTTGACTGACATTGGAGCAGTACAGCCATCAGCGCGGCGTTCGGACTAAACCCTGTTAAGATGACCATCTGTTGATGTCCAATGGAACACACAACGTTGATAGATTACACTGTTGCCCTGCAGCAGCAGCAACACCACCAAAAGTAAGACAGGGATTGGTCCCATCTTTGACGCCACGTGTCCAAAGTTTTGTTCATATTGGACTTTGGTAGCTGTTTATCTCAAGAAACAATGGAGGGTCATGGTTCACTCACCTCCTGGCCACGGCAAGGACAGGACGACTGCAAACACCGCTGAGACCATTTTCCCTGCAGCAGTTGCACACAAAACACCACCTTTGTTTCTGCCTGATTTAAATGCATCGCAGCACTTCTTTTTCACACCCTTGTCTCTTGCAGTTTTTCATTGAATCCAATACTGAGCACAACCTGTAAAGCCCTTGTCTCAGCACTGTCGGTTAGAGAGGGAGATGTGGGGGGAGAGAGAGAGAGAGAGAGAGAGAGTTGTGGGACAGAAGTGCCAGTGGTAGAGAGTGAAAAAAGCAGACAGATGGCAAAATATAGGCGGAAAGAAGCACAAGAGGTAAGAGAAATGCTTGTTAGCATCTCACTGGCCCAAATAAATATAAGATGACACACCTGACTGATAATTAGTCTCGAGAGAATTAGTGTGTGCAGCAGAGAGAACGTGTGGAAGGATGTGAAAACGCTGGCGGGTGCATTGATGGCTTATTGTACATGTGTTTGTAGGCGAGCATGTGGAATGAAAAGGAGGGCAGTGGCCTTTGCCTTTGTCCAGGCTAATGGGTATCCTGGCACGCATAATCAGAACTGTTAATCAGGGAGAGAGAGGGGGAGGGTGTGTGTGTGTGTGTGTGTGTGTGTGTGTGCGACATTCTGTCGATGTTAGACTGAGGCAGAGAGTAAACACAGTCAGCTGCAGGAGAAACCCGATACGACCTGCTGTTATTTGTTTGAAAAGCACCTTTAATAAATGTGGTTAATTCCTCATTCTTGGAATGGAATGTTCTGGAAGGACAAAGGAGAGAGACGTGATAGATAGTAGATAGTAGTATTTTTTTCCACAAACCAACATGTACTTAAATACAGCCTCCTGGCTGTTTGAACCAACTGATTAAATGAGCTTCAGGGCGACTATATTATGCATTTATGTGCTATTAATTCTGAACCCACAGGTTGTTATGTGGTCTGCAGGGACTTATAGCACAAAATACAGTGGAACTGGAGCGGGCCAAACAAACATGCAGCGTAAAACCTGTGAAACTGCAGTCGGCCTGTGCTCATCATGTAAGTGGTGTATAGAACTGCCGTGTCTCATTCAACTGAAATAAAAACACCGGTTGTGAATGTCATCCAGGAAGCAATTATACTTGTCAATGGAGCATAAGTGGTGAAAGCAGTTATGTGGTATATAATGATCCTTTCTGAGTAGTCGGAGGGATGATGATTACTGAATATTATTACTTCTTTCACCCTCACAAAGAAAGGTCACAGAACACGAAAGGTTTAAACATCAGAACCCAAATTATATGATGGAACCAAATCAGTGTGAGGCTCGTAGCTCGTCCAGACCCATCAGTGCTGATGGTCCTGCTATTAGCCTTAGACACGATGTTAATACACTGGGTAACGCACTGGTGTAAAGTCACATGCACAACGCAGCATCATAGAGCTGGGATCAGGTAAAAAGACATTAACATGTAGTCGTCTGCGCACATACTGTACATGCACCATTTAAGTTGCTTTTACGCAAAAAAACGCAAACTTTGTGACGTGTCTAGTCTTTGTGACTGATTGTGAACAATAGCTTTAACCTTTATTTGTGTGTTTGGGAGCGAGCGTGTTTGTGAAAGGCAAGGTAATTAGGTAACAGCCGCGCCCGACAGACAGGAAGCGGCTTGTTAAGAAACCGAAACGGAGATGGAAATAGATAATGAGAGGGAGGGAGTGGTAGAATGGGCGACATGTGAGCAGCGAGAGGTAAAAAAGAAAAAAAAAAAAGAACAGAAGCACAGGAAATAGAGGGAATGGAAATAGAGATCCTGAAATACTGGGGTGTTGATGGAAAGATGAGGAGGAGGATAAGAGAGAAAAGAGAGATGGGGAAGAATCAACTCGGAGAGAGGTGCAGCTGTCGGCTAGGAAACACGGAAACCATCTTTTTCCTTGACACGACTGCTGGAGGGAAGGGACTTTTCACTGTCACAGCAGGAAGCACCAACAAACCTCTGTGGAGAGACACTGTTTGTTTGTTTGTTTGTTTGTTTCTCTGGAAGACAAAGTGCCAGGTGAGAGGTCAGCACCTGAGGCCACAAGCCCAGGAAGGTCAGTGACATGCAGATGATCAAATATACTATGTGTGTTTATATCATATTGATAACGGTGGAAATGACCTCTTCTTTAGTCAGTGTAGAATCATAAGTAATACAACGTAGAAAGTTCCTTCATCATCTTTTGGAGGTCGGAGGAAACCGGACCCCCAGGGCCCATCTCGCTATGAGGTGACACTGCTAACCACTGTACCACCATGACACCCAATTTATGTCTATGAAAATGACTGGGACAGGAATGTACCCTGCATGTCCTTGTACCTGCAGTAAAAAGTAGGACGCTAGAATTCACGTCTGCGACTGTTCAAAGAGAAGATAACTGAATGAGTCCGATACATTTTACTGTGATGCCCCGCCACCACCCTACTCGGTACTTTAAATGTTATAATTGCGCATTACTGTGCGCTGTGTTTGCACTCGTAATAAGAGAGTTTCTTTGCTCATAAGTGTTCCTTTGAAATCATCTTCGTTGTTAAGGTCAGTTCAATATTCCGGTCTATTCAGTTGCCCCAGCCTCAGCTTAGTTCTGATTAAGTGACCTCATTCATGGGTTTGGACTTGGGTTTCTTTGTTGTGGGGGTAAATAAAATATTCTTTTCTTGAAAATCCACATTCAGCATCGTCGGTGTCTCTGTGGGTACCATGGGAATTCATAAATTCCTTGGCAAGTCGTGTGTTTTATTCAATATATTTGGATTTGTCATCATACTTCCTGCTCTCTGTTCATTCAATACAGCGTCTGCTCTAAAGTCACCTCAGCCATGTTTCTTCACTCGTCCCCTCACATGCCCAGAGAACGACATTCTTCCACTCTGGTTTCTAACAAAGTAAAAATCGTTCATCCCTTCTTCCAGATCCTTTTAGCCCCCTCCTGGGAAATTGTGGGAGGGTGCTCAGTCCCCACAGTTTGTTTGTGCTGTTTATTTCATGGTGCATGTTGGAGAGCTCTTAAGTCAAGGACACTAGCTGGGATTTTGATACACCCGATGAGAAAAGTTAATCAAACAACATCAGTGGGATCGTGCTGTTCTCAGAAGGAGGGGAGTGAGAGTAAGAACAGGAGGACAGAGTAAAAGAACGGGAAAGACAGGAAAGAAAAATCTAAAGATAGGGCCGAGCCAGAAAAGTACAGGGGGAAAGGGAGGACATGTGGGACAAAGAGGGAAAAAAGGACGGATGTGAGGCAGCCAATGGAGAGAGGCCCAAACAGTGAAAGGGGACTGGGATATCTCCGTTTGACACCTCTTCGCACACAAACACACATAGTGAACGACACAGGGGACGGGGAGTTAGTGTTAGCGGCAGCATTGCCGCGCGCTCCATGACACGGTACATCTCTACAGAGAGGGGCTTGAACACACAGGGTCTGCCTAGGTCGCCTTAATTAGCCACACATCCCACTACGCTCGCTCCTCAGGGGGTTTAACAGGGACATGGAGGGTGAGGAGAAGAGGGATGGGGGGATGGAGGAGGGAGGAGGGTGAGGAGCGGGGTGGGAGATAGCGAGGAATGGGTATTAGAGCAAGGGGGGAATAAGCCAGTGGGATTGGAAGGTTATTTAAAGCATGGCCTACAAAAACATTCAAAAGTATATTTGTGTGTGCGCGTGTGTTTGCATGGGTATTTCAGCACATGCATGACAGTGTGTTTGGAACCACTACACGCATGAGTATGTACTCAACAGCCCAAGTGAACCCGGTGATCTCGTACTCAGCATGCGTCTGTGTGTGTGTGTGTGTGTGTGTGTGTGTGTGTGTGTGTGTGTGTGTGTGTGTGTGTGTATGTGTGAGCGTGTCTGCATACACTCCCACTTGTGTATGTGAGTATGCATATGAGTGCGACACGGTGATCGAGTGTGCTCAGGTGGCCGGGGTCATTTCAGTGAGTGACAGAATGATGCTAGGCGCGTCTGTACACATAAACCCCATCCATATCTGTACGTCCTAATTAGCCGTCCCAGGTCGCTGCTCAGGGCTGAGATAGAGCACCGGAGCACTCACCAATCCAAACGTAACCAACACAGACTGGATTCTGCTTCTATCCCACAAAACCCAACTCTCCTCATGTCCTTTTTCCGGTAATTGACAACCGGCGCTTTGCTCGGCTTAGATAAATTACAAACGTATCTTTTTGTCACGGGGTGCTGTCGGAATGGAATCGGTAATCTAAGAAAGTGACTTGTTCTTCGGGGGAAACTGTTGCACGGGTCAACTTATTGAATTGCATGATGGCGGGAACGCTGGCAGAGCAGGTAAATTATGGTGCAGCTTTGAGGCGGCCTGATGGATCCCTGAAGTTACAGAAACTTTAATCAAGTTCATTCTGATGACCTCTGCTCCCACAAATGGTCGCGGGTTGCGGGATGACAGCTTTATTTTATGTATGGCTATAAGGCTGTATAACTGGTTTGTGTCAGTAAGCTGACAATACAGACAGGGACAAATGAAGGAAGAGTGGAAAAACTTACTACAGATTCAGCATTCAACTAAATAACCAGATCCTCGATAAAACCAGAAAATATAACCTCACACTGGGGGATCCTGGAGAATAATGCAGGACATATTGGTAAACAAATCAATCAAAGGAAAAAGCACATGACAAGTGTTGTGATGACTTTTTCAAGGAAAAGGAGTGAATGTAACAAACGCCCATTTTAGTTGTTCTTGAAATAAAGTGAAACGCCCGTTTAATTTAAAGCTACAAACACGGCTGCATCAGGTTTGTGGTGCCTGTGCCACTGAAAAATACACATTTTTACAACATGCAGAAACAATGCTGTGCACACTTCCAAATTCATGAATATATGTTGTATCGCTCACACATGCATCCTCATCCACTGTCTTCTTCCAGGGCCAAACACCAGAAGCAGTAATGCTGTGCTCTGAGGGTCCTCAGGGTGCTCTCCTCTCTCCTTTCACTCCTTCAGTTCTCCCTTCCACTCTTCTTCACCTCTCTCTCCCTCTCTGCCCCTGTGCTCACTCTCCCATTGGCAGACATCCCCCTGTCTCCCTCTCTCTCACTGTTTTAAACCCACTGTGTGCCAACAGAGACTGCACACATCTTGGCCTCGTGTCTGTGCTTTGTGTGTGTACGTCTCAAGGTTGACTATCAACACTAAAAGAAAGCTCTCTTTTAGAAACATCGACAACTATACAATACTTAACCCTGTGGCTGGTTTTGTGTGTGTGTGTGTGTGTGTTTGTCTGTCTGCAAGTACTTTAACCTGCTGAATGACCTTATTTTTGTGTGCTGGGTTATATTAGGGAAATGTCCCATAGTTTATGAGTGTGGGTGGTGCTGCCAGAGAGTGGGCAGCGCTCTAGTCCCTCATAGTGATTGGATCCATACATTAACATGGCTAATGGGCCTCGTTCGATATTAGAACTGGGCTAATGCACTGTCCACACTTCAGCAGGGAACACACCAATTGTCTGCTGTGTGTGTGTGTGACCGTATTTAATTAAAGTTAACGTGAGTGCTTGTAGCTCATTAGCAAACCAAACCGGCCAAATTGATTGTGGATGTGTATCTGTTCTTTTGAATAAGTAACAGATACACACACATTAAGGGTGGAAGGGTTCACAAAAATCCACAGATTTGGTGCAATATCCTATTACATGTGCAATACTTTTCTTATTCACAACAACACTGTACTGTATGTACCAGTAGACATACATTATATCTGCATTTCTGAATCAAAGTGTATATAACAAGTAGGTTCAATTTTGCATATCTTTTTATATCTAAATGTATTCTGACTTGTAATATAGATCTTTTATTCATTCATTCAGCTTCTCCCACTTTCTCCGGTTACAGGTTGCAGTTGTGTGTCCTCCTAACAATGTGAATGTCCGCATTGTGGGATAAATATAGGAATATCTAATCTTGTTTTATCTTAGCACGGTTTTGGGATCATGGTTTTCGGTTCAGTCATACAGTGTCAAACAACTTATGGACATCACTGTGTTCCAGGAAGGTGTTTATGCACCGTTACTCAAGTAGCTGAAACAGTAGAATAACTGTAGATGTTTCGCTGTGAAAACTTCAGATGTTTTTTTTTTCTCTTGTCAGTTTGTTGAAAATCTGAGGGAGTGAACCATGTCGCTGCTAGCATTAGCAACAGATGTCGCTGCTAGCATTAGCAACAGATGTCGCTGCTACCATTAGCAACAGATGTCGCTGCTAGCATTAGCAACAGATGTCGCTGCTAGCATTAGCAACAGATGTCGCTGCTAGCCTTAGCGTCTCATGTCAGGCAGTGTTTGCACACAGTCACAGTTCTGTTCTCTTTTAGCGGGTGCCATCCTCTCGCTCTAAATCCACAGTGAATCCTCAGCACAGCGGACTGAAACGATTTTGCCAAGGCGTCCTCTAACTCAGGACACTGATTTAACGCCTCCGCTGCCATGGCACAGGAAAACACTGCCGCACAGCTTTACGGCACATGCTCTGGACCGAACTTGTTTAGAACCACGACGTGCAACCGAAAGGAAGTTGTTTTTTTGTTTGGTTGGGGTTCTTTCAGGTGGGTGGGGTTCCATGAAACATTCCTGCATCACTGCATGTCTAAACACACAGGTAGGTGAGCACACAACATGAGTTATTCATTAACCCCACTCAAACATTTCATAAATGTTCCATGAACTTGTCATAAGTAATTTAGACACACACAGAAATGCGGCGGAATGCAGTCTTATGTGAAAGTGTATGTAAGTATTGTGTATGCCTGCGCTTTTAATGTGTGTGTCATGTAAATGTTGAGTGCATGTTTGGAAAGATATATGATCATTGTGACGTTGAGCACTTGTTTGATTTGTGCCATTGTACTACATACGGTATCATGAAACAAATACTGGTGACACTGGTGGATATCTGTAGTTGTGCACCGTCGGTGAAGCAGCGAAACACAAACATGTTCAACAGTGACCAGCTGTTCAGTGATAGTGGTGAATGACAAATGGATGCTCTATTCAAGAGTGTAAAATGAAGTATGAATACTGCATTTGTTTCCAACTGCCACTTGATATTTGAAAGCAAATAGTTGCATGCTTGTCATGTTTCTGAAGGTAAAATAGGTCAAATTTTCTTTTCTTTTAAATTCATTTCTTTTAAACAGTGGAAACCACGAGGAGAGAGGAACGAGTTATCTAGTCTCCTTTGAGACTGAAGATCCTGGATGTGAAGATGCCGGGTAGAGCCTGGATTCCTGCTGTAACATGTCACAGAAGGTTACCGATTTGGGGGTTTGTAATGTGGATGTATCGCAGCAGTTCAACGTGTGGGCTGCGTCAGTGTTTCTTCACAATAATGTGACCACGATGCACCATCGCTTGGGATTAAAAGCAATCAGACCCGTCACCCCTTTGCTTTGTTTAAATTCACTCCGGCTCAAACGGCCTAAAAGCTTCTGACGGCTGAGGTCCAGAGCATCTTCCTGTAGCTATGTCGATTTGAAACACACGGCCCTTCGATTCCTCACGAGGTCATCAAGCAGCCGGTCATGTCTGCCTGCCAATAATAATAGAGGGAAATTGCTTTGTTCTTCCTCCGCTTCACAACTCCTTGAACGACTGAAAAGAAATGGACCATAACGAGCTGCAGAAGCAGATTACTTATGACTAATAAAAAGACAGAAAACAAGTAGGAGCATATAATAAGAAAGGCAGCAGGGGACAAGCAATCATACCAGTTGGCCCCATCGGCCTTCAGTGGATGTACCGCAGGAACACAACTAACTAAAAAAAAAAAAAAATACTAATTACGTTTACTAATCAAGATGCAGTGTACATATTTAAATCAGATCTAATAAAATCTACAGGAAGGAATGTCAGAAATGCTCATATACTGTATGCAGTTATGGGAATGATTGTCAAATGATTGATTCTGTTGTTTGATACCAGGCGGTTTTTCTTCTCTTAAATGTTTCAGTTTCACACATTTGTTCCTGTTATTGCCACAGTAACTTTGTTCCATCCCCAAGAGGTCTGGATCTCTTTAGAGTTGCACATAAAAGCCGGGAAATCACTTCCGAATATACGTTCCTTTACAGTGATTGATTTAATTCGTCAGTACTTGCTGTATAATGTATTGGAAGACGGTCCACTTGCTTCAAGAAAGATGCATCATATTGTCAAATCATAAAGTGTGTGGCAGCCGCTGCAACTACAGCTAAGAATGATGAAAGATGTCCACACAACACACATGTACACACGCACACACGCACACACACACACACACACGTGACTGATGGTATGCTCCTGTTTGAAGTGTAGACAGTGTATTACCCCAGTTCTGCTATTGAACTCAGCCCATTAACAGTGTTAATCTATAGATCCAGTCGTGATCACGAAATGGAGCACTGCTTCATTCTGGCAGCCTCAGCCGCACTCATAAACTGTGGCACATTTTCCTTGTATAACCCTACACACACACACACACACACACACACACACACACACAAAAATAAGGTCATGTCGCCTCATTGTTATGTTTCATTCATTGAGCCTAGAAGTAATAAAACTAGAGGGAGGAAATGAGAGTTTAATTTTAACAAGGGACACGTAAGCCCCACAGGGCTGTAAAAAGACTAGAATTATGAAAAGCAACACGGAAAACTCCAAAATGTAAGGTCATGAGCAGCATCGTGTGTGTACAAGAAATGACAAGCACAAGTAAAACGCTTTAGAAACACGGTCAGTATTGGGAAGAGGGACCGTTTAGGAATTAGAACTTAAAATGAGGATCATAATTCCAACGAGACAAATCTTGCAGGAGGGTGTCTGACTGGCAGGACACACACACACACACATACACACACACACACACACACACACACACACACACACACACACATCCAAACATCTCATTATGATGTCTTTTAAGAGCAGAGGTGTAAGTAGGCAGAACTAGTTTTTTTTTGTTTGTTTTTGATGGTTTGTTTTTATCTTAACCAATTCTCAAAATAGGGCACACTATGGACATGTTTTTCTTTGGTTTTTTTTGTTATTATTAGTATGTAATGTAAGTTGTGATCCAAATTTTTGATGTTTTTTTTTTTTTTTTTTTTTTTAAAAAAGGTCTCCAAGTCAAAAATTAGAATCATCACATCCAACAGTTGGTTCCATTTTTTGGCCCGCAATTACTGTCAACCTATATACATAAATGTAAAAACAGCAATCAAACACCCACATGACAGACACACACACACATACGTATACACACACCTACACACACAGCCTACGCTTTGGTTCATAATTACTGCATCTCCTTACCGTTATGTGCTTATACTGAAGACCGTATCATGTCATAGCGCATTACATCACGTTATTTCAAAAGGTGCAAGAATCAAGTCGCACCATTAATTGTCAGAAGTGGTAATCATTTGCACGCTCTCATTCATTAAAAAAAAAAAAAAATCACACTCACTGTTTCATGTCTCAACCAGCAATATCTCATTACAGATTAATACAGATCAGCTCCTTTTAATTACCCATCCAGCCCACACAACCGCTGATAAAAGCCTGTGATGTTTCCTTTTGTAGATGGCAGTTTGGATGTATGTATGTGTGTGTGTGTGTGTGTGTGTGTGTGTGTGTGTGTGTGTGTGTGTCTTCCATGGAAAAAGAAAAAGTCAGCTCCTCTCCCACCTACAGTCGTCACTAAACCAGCTTCCTTTCTCTGTTCAGTCCTTCTGCGTACCACATTCAGGCATGTATGTACAGGGAGTACATATTTGCCACATCGTAATCAGAGCTTAGAGGCACTTCTTTGTTCGCAGTATCACTTTGAAGATGACAGGGATATGTGAGTGTTTGCATCTATGATTGTCTTTGTTAGAGATTTATCATAATCGGGTTTCCTTGATGCCACTTCCCCTTCAGGGTTCTGCTACACATGGATACAGGACAAAGTGTAAGAAGAAACCTCCAAATGAACACGTGTTTAAATGTCAAAACACGTCTTTTCACCGGCTGCAAAAAATAGAAACTCATGTTAACTGTTGACTTGATAGATTTTTGTCCTTGAAGCAAAATAATAATCAAACAAACTTTATATTCACCCACAAATATTTAGTACCAGAAATAAGCTAACCAGCTGCTGAGCAAGAGAGGAAGCTTCTGGAAAAGGAGCGAGATTCAGTCCTACCTCTCTGCTGTGGAGGAGGCCTTTCTCTGGCATACCACCGCCAACGAACTGCTTCCAGGAGCCATTTCCTGTTTGATCTCCCACGCAACCATGTTGCTGGGCTTCACAGCCAGGAAGTTGATGCCTGACTGGAACCACACCCTGCAGAGAGGAGAGAAGAAAGAAAAAAAAAAAAGGAGGAGGGGGGGACAGAGAAAACGGGAAGGCGAGGTGAATCTCGTACGTCTGCCAGGTTCACAAAGACACGTCACAAACAAAAGACCAACGGAAGCAGAGTTGTCACAGAGACAGTCGGGGGATTTTGCTTGAAATTGAATTTGCTTCGCTCGGAATTTCCCTGCCCCGATTTTCTCGCTGATTTTCTTTAATCCCTGATATGTGCCATACTCGCTTTGTATATGATGTCTTTTGAAATCGATTCTCCCAGCATGGCGCTGCCTCCCACAGTATTTTTTGGTGGGAGAAAACAAAGAAGTGCCAAGTGGAGCTCATAAAAAAAAGTTAATATTTTTTCTTTTTTTTTTAAACCAGAGTTAGTTCTGCTTTGAGGTCCATTCTCCAAAACTGAAGATAATAGCCAACAGACACAGGGTAACGTGGCAGAGGAACACAAGGCTGAGGGTGATTGTGTCGTCATGAGACACACGGGTACAGTCTGTGTACGCCCGTGACTCCATGACGATGATCCAACCGCCACGTCCACACAAGCTTGTCGTTCCCCAATCGACCCACATTTAAAGACCATGGACAAGTGCTGGAACACATGAATGTTATCGGGCCACTTGCTGGGCTCAGTCGGCCGGTAACATTCCGTATTTTGCTGGTGTTCAGTTTTCTATTAATCCTTTTCTCTGTGTTAGTCACACCTGCATCGTCCCTGCCGTCCTTCCCCTCTGGATGTGAACCGTTTCTATACCAACTCTTTTTACTCACTCCCTCACTGGCATTCCTACATTCCTTCCTATATTTTGCCCTTTCGTCGTTCCACCCTCTTTTTTCCTCACACCCTCCTCATAAAGCTCTTTTTTAAAATTTCGAACATCTGTTTCTGTGCCATTCCTTTCATTGTCATTTTCCTTTCTATATACCTTTTCTTTATCCCTCCCTCTGCCCCTCCTCCATCTCTCTTTCTCAAAGCATATTCACAGTTAATCCCCTTCTCCTCTCTCTCTGCCTCTTTCCCCCTCTTTTTCTAATCCTTCCCAGTGCATTTTGTTCTATTTATCACCTTGATGAAACCCTCCCTCAGCTTATTAACACACTTTATTAGCACACACAGACAAGGATGCTTGTTTACTCATTTTCTTTCATGTGCGACACAAACATGTGCGCACACACACGCAGGACGGTCTCTGGCAATAAATAAAAACTTTTCGAAACAAAAAAGGGAAAAAAGCCAATCCTCTTTGTCTCCTCCTCATTATTATTTTCTCGTCTTTGTGCTTTAAGTTCTGCCAAACACAGTCTGCAAACATGTCACGTACATACATACCTGGCCACGCACATATGGATGTGCATGAAAACGTATAAGTATTTGGCTGAGCACCTGAAAACCCAGTTTTCTTCATTTCGGTCAAACTTTCTTTTCCATGTTCAGAGATGATACAGTGACGTGTGTTGTGGAGTGTATTTGTGAGGATGTTTAATGGACAATCTAACAGGATGTCGTCTACAATCGTTTATTATTAGCAGGGGAGTGCCACATGAAAGGGAAAAACCCATTCCGTTCGCCTTCTCATCCGACCCAGCATTTGAGATCAGTCAACAGAATGTGTCATTGACCATAGATGTTAAAGAAAAGTAGAGTTAGGAAAGTAGATTT
>CAAKHB010001393.1:57009-75114 GCA_901007665.1 Aeoliscus strigatus
CCCCTTTCTACATTCATCTATCTGCCTCTTCTTCTCCATTTCCTCTAGATTCCCTCTCCTCTCTTTATCCTTATCCTCTCTGCCCCCCCCCACCCCCTTTGCCATCTCTACACCTTCCCAAAGGTGTAATTTCATGTGGAGACATGCGGCCACGGATCATTTCACCGAAAGAATCTGCCCCATATACACATGTCTGTACATTGTGTATATACAGTATACAATTTAAGGCATGTACTCTAAATGGGTCTGTTTCAATGGCAAATCAAGAAACACAAGACCAAGGACCTTTACAAAGTCTTAATGATTCCATCAGCATCATTAACTCCACCAGTGACCAGTCCACAAACAACAACAACCACTTATTGAACGGCATTTTTTGTGTTTTTGTGTGTAAAGGTTAAGGTTAGGGATATCGGCCTCTGGGGGTAATCAAGATGCGTTCTAATGTATTCTATTCTATTAGTCAGGGAGATGCCAACCCTGACCATTTGAGTTGCAAACATCCACCAAATTATTTGTATGATTTGTTTCTTTAAGCAAGTGAATGAATGTGGCTTCACCTCCAGCGCCCCGCCCGTCACACCACAAACCAAATCTGACAAACCAAGAAAGGAATATAATAAATGCAACAGAACTGCAAAGAAAAGTGTTCCGTGTGTACCGGACCAGGATCTCCTGACTATGAATATGAGTAAGGGATAAGTCCACTGGGCCTTGGTGCCATTCAATTCTATCCTTCAGTGGTCCACAGTCAGGCAGCCAACTCCTGAAAGCTGCTTATAAAAGGCAGAAAGGACTCACAGCCTCAACTGAATTAATGGACCAGTGGGAACTGAGCAGCTGAGGAGTAGAGGGAAGCTTCTGACTGGACCGAACCTTCTGAAGCAAAGACCGGACACATCGGCCTATTAAGGACAATTACAGCCAACGGGTGAGTGGAGGGCAGCAACAGATGATGATGGATGACAGGAATGTGATGAGATACTGGACAGGTCATCAAAGGGTCTTACCTTCAACTCTTTAAACACAGAACATTATTATGAACCCCAATCCAGTCTACAAGCACATAGGAAGGAGGATGAGCAGGACATTGGAGGTCACGGACACACGCGGGTTATATTCATTCTGAAGTTGCACATTCTGAAGTTGTAGCCCGCTAACGCCGTTGTTCAAAGGCCGAGGAAGAAATATTTCTTAGCTTATCCTAATGGAATCAAGGAAATGTCTTATTTCCGCGAGTGAGTCCAACACTTCATCAGGGCCTTCTGAACTGGTATTTAAATTCCCTTTCTGCATTCTGAGAGGCTCTGACTTACTGCTATGGTTGTCATGAACGACTAACATGCACTATCAAACACGTGTGGTCACAATCACTGTTCACAGCCAAAGACAGTTTTCCATTCCTGCTGCAAAGGCGCTTGATTGTGCTCCACTGGGCTCTTTGTAGTTGCCGTTGACTACACCGGAGGGTGCTACTGATCATATGTGCAGTCGGATATGCTCATTTTCTTCGTTTTCTATGATACATTCTAAACATGCTTCCAAAGACTGGTGAGTATAAACGGTGGTGAACATTTCTTCAGTGTGTGTGCGCAGATTAACTCTTGATCTACCAGCCGATTACGTCTCACCATGTTCTAAAAGCTGTAAGCACACAATGTCGGAGGCAGGACGTCACTGACAGACTAGATCACAACAAGACCAGAAGTAAAGTCACATCTCTCCAGCCATTGTATGAGACGTGCTGGTAATCCCTCCTAATCTGGTTAGTCCAGTCTCATTACGTCCAACGGTTAATTACCACAATCCAGCACTATAAACGTGATTCTTGTCGCAATTAGAGAAGGGCTATACTTACTCTCTACTTTTTTTTTTACTATTGATCTTTGGGGGGTTTTTGCTTGGTATCTTTTCAGTCTCGATCTGTGCGCGCACCCCTCTGCTGTCATCGGCCTCTCTCTCCCTCTTTATCGGTCATTCTCCATCTTACTGACATCCACTGCTACAGGGGCCACAGGAGGACAAACTTGATTATGTCTGACAAGTGCAGGTATTTTTATCAATGCACTATTAACACACTCACACACACCAATATCATGCATGTAAGTACACACCCAAACAAGCCCAATTGAAGATTTTGTTTATGATTGATCGGTTTTTGAAGTAAAAATACTTTGTGCTACTTGTGTTCTTATCAGCCATTTTGTCATTAAACACACGTGCATCAGGAACTGTATAAGTCTTGTAACATCATTACACTGTCCCTCTAAACAGCATTAGCCTCATAAAAAAATAAACCTTTGCCTTCCATGCGGGCATACTTCATTATGCCCCCCCCTCCTTGAGGTCATCTATGACAAATATCACAGCTACGTCAATGTGCGAGTCCTTTATGTGGAGGTGTGAACTAACATCTCACATTAGCTCGTCTCACACTGATTATTTGTCGTCTCCTTCTAGTCGGCCATTTTCGAAATCCAGCCTTCTATTTCATGTTAAAACACATATCCTCCATGTCGTCTGCTCCCACAGTGTCAGTGAGGTCGGTCGCTCGTCTAATACCTCGTATTTCATGAACGAATATATATTCCGCCAAGGACAGACCTCTGTTGACAGTCACTCTTTGTTTTCAGCTTTACACCGAGAGTGACAGGTTAAAATATGATTTATTGTCAGTGGATGTGTGAACATAGAGTCCAGCTCTAATGATCCCCCCCGGGTTTTCTGCCTTTCTGGTAAATCACGCCAACTTGCAGACACTATTCCGTAAATAGGAATTGAATAATGCCAGAATTATCCTTTAAGGTCAGCGATTTGAGGAAGACAGTCAAATTATTTTACGATTACAGTCAGATTTGGGCGCACTGTGTCCCTGACACCTACATTCCACTTTTAATGAATCTCTAAATCTTCTGTCATCGCCCATCACCTCTCCTGTCCCCCGTCTCGTCATTCTAACCTCTCCATCCTTCTGATCACACAATTTCTCATAAATACGAGCGCCATAAAATGACCATTCGCTTTAGATTCTAAGGTCAAACATTACTGTTTGTGAGAGGACAAGTATCCGTATGGGCCAGTGGCATGAAAAACTCCCTTTAGTTCGAAATTTTAGTTTGCTCTTCAGGCAAAAAGTGTTTAAAACCAAGACTTGCACCATGAGCTCAATCACTGGTGATAGCCAGCAGCTCCAAATGGGTCAACAGAAAGGAAACAAAAAGCTAAACTGGACCGAAGATGTTTTTATCCCAATGAACAAATACAGCCAAACTGATCATTTGACACCAGAGTCCAGCCATTGTACTAAACAGACTGGTTCCCTTCAATATTTTGGTACTCAGGACATCAAACAATGTACAAGGAATATCCACATTAAGTTAAGGGAAAGCAGCAGATTAAAGGGGTTTTCCTGTAGTTTGGACTAGTGCTGGGTGGTAGGACCAAAAATTTATATCATGGTATTTTTCAAAGTTACATCGGTTTCACGGTATATCACAGTATTTCTTTTTCATGCACGACTGTTCTTCTGTGTCATGTTCAACTCGTCCTGTAACCTCAGTTTCTGAACATTCACTGTTTTCATTCCTGTTCACCGCTCAACGCACCGTTGTGTCCAACAATGACACGCAGCGCTACGTACCGCCGTCCAGTGTTCCCAACGTTGTGTACGCTATACACCAGTATTGTGGTATATGAAAAATTCTTATCATATGAAAAATACCGGTATTCGGTGTGAAACGTATACTGCCCAGCCCTACTTTGAATACTTGTTCGTCATTTTCTATTTAATTTGACTGGTGATATCCTAATAATGGTTGAATTTTTTTTTTGACGTCCATTACAATTTTCAATGAATCCACACTGTGTTTTTATTTCATTTTGGACTCTGTAAAGAATACACTGCTTGCAGCAGTACACCCACAGGGCCTTCAGTGGGACTCACAGTTAAAAAGGTCTCTTTCTAAACACAAGTAGAAACGAGTCACAAGTCTGTCTCTTTTTTTAAATAAAAGCATGAAATAACCGTCTCGGGTTTGTATGTGAAGTTGCACATCCCTCTATGAATGTTTAGCAGTTCACAGTGAACGCAGCCTACAACACAGACAGATGACAGAATGTGGCAAACAGGGGGTTGATTCATTATCATATCATCAATTATTAAAACAGCAGCATGATATACCAACTCAGGCCAATCTGTCATTGTCCCCATCCCTCAGGCTGCGGCACGCTGACACACACTGATCATATCAGTGGGCAATCTCCAAAAGCAGCGTTTCCCCAGCAGCAACATTCAACAGGGAAAAAAAGTCTGACAAAATATATTTAGCATATTCTTTTTTTTTCCCCACAGGTTAATAGGGAAGTACTCTCATCTTTTGCCTCCTCGGGGTCATCCAACCTGAAATAAATTACTTAACAGCCTCTCAATCGATGAATCATCCATCATCATCAATGCAAAACCGTCATCATGTTTCAATCATTTTGAGGGATTGACTTATTCCGACACACACACACATTTATAAAGAAGTCATACCTATGCATAAATCCAAGACTGGAGTGGACTGGAATACAAATTGTGACCACTGTTGCCTGTCACCGGCTGATACAGGAGGAATGGATGCAGCCTTTCGGTCCCTTACAGGCAGAATCCTGGAGCCAATTTCACCAATTTCCCTTCGTTTACTTCCTTTTTCCAGCTGAGTCGGCTTTGTGAACTCATCAGCAGCAATACATGAGCGCAGTCAGTGGTGCTTGTTCTCAACCAGGCATGTTTTTTCTCGTTCATTTGTCACAGAATCTTTTTGTTTGTTGACGTTTTTCCTCACCTGCATTTTCACTTGTGAAAAACATGCCACAGTTTATCCAGATCAGCTTCATAACATATCACACTCTTTTCATACACATCTCTCTCGCAGATGTTATGAACTGTAAGCGAGGCAATTAAGCAGCCAAGTGATGCTCATTTGATTAGCATGTGTGTTCAGTGTTGTCTGGTTTATCCTCCATCTCTGCAATCGTTTCTACAAAGCAGATTTTTTCTGGCTCGACACACGAAACTTTAAAATTGTTGTGTGCTGTCTGTCTTACACCACAGCTAAAAACAAAGAATCGATGAATTGAATGTAATTCTGGGAAACAGTAACGTTTTGAGACCAGTCAAGACCAAAGATTTGAGGTGCAACTGAATGTTTTTGCACCAATCAGCTGTGAGCCACAACAAACATGGCTGATTTGATTTTAGCACGAAGCGCTAGAAAGTATTTTTGAATAGCAACTGTGTTTTTGCAACAGTAGCTTGAAGTGTGAATCTAGTAAACTCATTTACACATTCATTGATGTCCAATCCAGCTGAGAGTTCATAGTCTCTTATTGACATGTACGTCTGGTAATAGTTCTGAGGTCACATCAGAATCACTGTCAGTGTCAGACATCCGGAAAAAAAAACATGACAAAGAAGAAGGTTGTGCTTAAGTAGGGAAATTTTCAGAAAAGAACGGTGAATTGCCACACGGTTCTGGTGTGTTTGCTTTGCCGTTCTGCTTGATGGCATGTTGCCGTGGAAATGACGGTGGTTATGAAGTGAAGTCACAATAACTGGTCTCAGATCTGTCCCTGGACTGTTGCTAGGTGTCGTAGGACTCTTCTGTTGGAAGTTAGTTGCACTAGAACGCCATTCAGCGGTGAACGTCCTTGGAAATCTTAGACATATTAGAAGTTTCATCATGAATGACAGAGATGAACGGGGATTTTAACATGTTCTAAATATTTTTAACTGATCTACAGTTCATTGATCTCTGTCAGTTTAAACAGGTGAAGATCGCTCAGGTCTCACGTTCAGCGTGTAGATCCATCCTCAGAGAATCAGTACATCAGCGACCATGTCCTGGTCCGTCTCTGTTCTCACTTCTCCTGACACTACTTCTCATATGCCGGAGGCTGCAGAGACAGTTCCATGTGATGTTGTGGTTGGTAAATCACTTATTTCCTTGTACACAGGTGAGCGAGGCTCCTCCCTATCTGTGTTGGTGCGGCATTCTAATCATTAAACTTCATTATGGGGAGAGTCAGTGCTTACACAGAGATGTGTGTGTGTGTGTGTGTGTGTGTGTGTGTGTGTGTGTTTGCCGTAAAGGATGGGGTGCCATGAGCACTGTGCTGGAGTCAGCACACACACACACACACACACATTGATGTGAGTACAGTCCCATAATCTCAACAGTACCAACAAACAAGCTTATGACAGGTCGGCTGCCATCTAGCAAGGTTACAGTGACAGAGTGTGTGTTTGTTGAGTGGCAGCTATATCATTTGACCTCAACCCTCGACACTTCCAATCAATAATTAGTGTCATCGCCACATGATTAATGACACGCGCCAGTTAACTGGAATTCTGCTTGTGATTCTAGTTGTGATTCATTTTCTGGGCCACCGTGTGAATTGGGCTTTTAGAGATGGTCATGTGAAAGGATGTTTTCACTGGCAGGTTAAGAGAGACAGACGTCACCGAGCAGTGACGCGCGCAAAAACCACAGCACATGTCCCTGTTTCGTCGAGTTCGTCTGCTCATTAATTCCATGGAATAGTAACAGACGTGTAACGACACACAAACACACACATTCATCTCCTGTGTCAGTCACACATTGCTCTTTTGTGCAAATCTCACCTCTCCATGCTCACGCTCACATCTGTAAATCACCTGAAGGTGTGATGATGTCACACACATAGAGGAACAGCTCTATGACAGCGCGTGTGCGTGCGTTATACATATATGTACACACACACATATATATACATAGATTATAAAATAATAATATAATATAAATAATAACAATAATAGGTATTGAAACCAGAGTGTTCTTCCTCTGTACAGACTTGGCTTCTAATCTTTTTTCTGTTTTTGTGTCATGTGTTACTAAGGAGCTATTATTGGAACGAGCTCACCCCTTTACTTCTGTAGGTCTCTACATTAGTGGAGCCTTCATGTTTCATGACAAGCTAATTTGCGGGTTGCCGTCGTACATACACAGTGTGACGTGCACATGTGTGCAGGTGTTCGGGATTCTGGAGTTTCTGGAGGGTTGTGACATTGAGCAGAAAGCATAACTGAGGACCGCTCAGCGTAGAGCTCAGAACGCCGCTCCACTCCACGTTATTGCTTCACTCTGCATTCATTTCACCTTGACAGATGTCAGTTGGCAAAATAGAAACAAATCTTAATAAACCAAAGCCTTTTTCCTCCATCTTATTCTAATAATGCCACGCTGTCTTCTCAGGTAAACAGGGGTCTGGAGCATTGCTGCAAACATGACTGAGGACCATCAGGCGACCTGGACTAGCCTGGTGGAGAGTGGACAGTCATGGACATGCGCAAAGCACACATCCGTCTATCACTGCAACAAATTACAGCCAACACTTGTCTCAGACAATCTTATCTTCATGGAGATTGATTGTTACCATGTCATGCTCTGCCAGTTGTAGTGGAGGCTTTAGGTTTCCACAACAAGACTATGAGCATCTGATCTGAGAGGAAAGAACAGACTGTGTCGATCCAAGTTGTCCCAACCAAAAGAGCGGAGTGCTTGATGTCACATGTTATTTTGTTCTCTAGGCTTCTCTTTAGTGCAGCGCTTTTATTCCATATTTATACAACCAGGTTAACCTTTGCCGCACCCAGACACGGCTGTCAACACACTGCCAATAGATGGCTCCCATCTGCCTCTGCCTTTACTTCTGCAAGGAAATCGAATAGTCCCAGGAGATGGATCTCAAAATGACCATTTGTGATGATATTAAAATTACAAATGATCATTGAATTGTCCTGACATGACAGACAAAGCAGCAGGGTGAATATTAATACTTCAGTGCAAACATGCACATTTTCTTAAAGCAGGGAAAAAAGATAGGGGGTTTGGTCCCTGCGTGCACACACGGACATTATGTTTCAGCACCATGTTTTTTTATACAAATTCAGGCTATTATTACTATTATTATGATTAATTAATCATTTATCAATTAATGAATTTTCATTTTGTATTTATTTTTTTTAATTACATTTTGTATTTCATTTTTTTGTACTGATCCCAAACAGCAAGGAGGAACAGAAATGCAAACCAAACTAAAGCTCGAGCCTCAGAAGGTTAGGTTACATGGGAAAAATGACGATCCCGGGTCACATTTTAACTCTGATATACGTCTCTATGCTTCAGTCACATGGCAAGAACCTGTAGTATGAGTACTCAGCTGAACACTGTTGTGTGCACAGCATCAGGTGGCCCGTCGGTGGGCCCTCTCAGGTTCATATGCACGGGACCTCCTCTTACACCCCCCCACCTCCACCGTATCACAGGAAGTGGCAGTAAAGTTAGACTCCCTCGTCCTCCCCGCTCTCACTCATGCTAATTAACGTCAGGCTGAGTGGGACTTTGAAGATGTCCGTATACCTTCTGTAATCACTGATAATCGAATCCAAAGCTGCAGCGCCGGGTTTGTTACATGAGGTTCATTAAATAGGAGCTACGCTCGAAACTTTATCCAACCTGAGGATCGTATGAGCCAAAAGCAGATGAGCCTTTATCTGACGTTCTCTGTTATCAGTCCGAGGTACGACAGAAGCTATACGTGCCTCACTCTGACTCCTTCTCCTTTTTCTCACCATCCTCCATCCTTTTGGTTTAAATTTCAACCTGTGTCCTCCCCGCTTTCTTTACTGCTCCATCCCACTCGCTGTCACACCATCCATCTCATTGTTTCTCGATCACAGCTCTTGTCATACCTCCTGCCTTCACTCGCCTCCTTCCCCTGCTTCGCTCTCCTGGTAATCCTACCCTATCTCGCAACAACAAGCTGGTAATCCTACTGTTTCTTTCACACACACACAGAGGAAACTCAGGCAGACGCACATTCTTGCACACTGTGCGAACAAACACATAGATGGTGTCACAACAGAGTCACACATACGATGCAGAGGATGCACACCAAGACACACACACATACACACACACACACTTACACACACAGACTGTCACATTATAGATGCAGTCATGGGCATCACTTTGGTTTGAAATGTGGTGGAGACAGAGACACCCCCCCCGAAATCTTGACATTTTAGAAATTTCATCCCTGAATGACGGAGATGAACACAGATTTGAACACGTTCTAAGTAGTCTTAACTGATCTACAGTTCATTGATCCCTGTCAGTTTCAGTTGCTGAATATCGCTCAGGGCTCCCGTCCAATACGTGAATACATCTACAGCCAATTGTGACCTGCTCCGCCTCCATTTTTTCACTTGTAATTGACAAAACCTTACAGAACTGTGCTACTGAAAAAGCCCCCAAAATCGACACACGTGGAAGCAGCGTGTCGTCAAGCTATGAAAAAATGACTGGAGGAAATGCTGTTGGTGAGAGCTCTGACAGAGATAACATGGTCTTTACATCGTCACAGCTCCCTTTTTGAAGTGCGTCCAATTTCCTTTTTTTTGGTTGTTACAATAGAAGGAAAAAGGTAATTAAGAGTTGAAGCATCTGCAGGTGTGAGTAAGAAATGAAAGAAAGTAGCTTGGCAACGTTTCTGTTAGTTAGAGGCAATTAGACGCTGCAGGTTCCGTCATTTATTCCAGTTCCGTTTTATCCACACAGGCCAGGATCACAAATCCCAACGCCTCCATGTGTTTTACTGTATTTTACAACACCGTCTGTCCGCAGCTGAGAAAATACATTTCTACATTGAGGAAGAATCATCAAGAAGACCCAGAGAGGAGGAGTGTCACTCTCCTGGAACGTATAAGGAAACAAAAGATGTGATCATACACTCTAAGCTTGTCTGCTAAGTCTGTTTATTTTGCGTGTGTGTGTTTATTTTTACACATATCCAAAACTGGTTGGGTCCTTTGAGGAAGGAGAACAGTCCAGTGTGCATATCCTCACATATTTCATTGTATTTTCTCATTATGATTTGCAAGCCGCTTTCTGTTTTCATGGTCTACCACATCCGGCACTGGAGAGCACACATGCAGGGGGTGTCGGGCGCCCAAAGTTCAGGTGATGAAACTCTTCCATGTACTGTCTGCGCACGCCGACCTGACAGTAAATCTTCAGTCTGTTCATCAAGTATCAATTTAAATGTCTGTCTCAGACTGAATGTCCCTTCAAGAGAGGCCCTGAGTGATCCACCAACATAAAGAAATCATCAATATCAATTCCGGAACCTTTGAGCGTCGGAACAATTTGCGGCAGATCGGTGTCACAGGGGACGTTCTTCTCAAGACAGATGTCCACACGGGGACGTAGACACACTCCAGTCTACACGTAGACACTGTTCAATTATTAACATCAGCATCTGAGACGGAGACAAAGAGAACAGGAAGGTTCGCCGTTGTTTCCGCTAAATGATTCAAAAGCAGTTTATTTCTCTTTTTGCAGAGAGAGGGAGACAGAGTCCCTTGTCTCCTTCCTTCTTACTGGAGATGAAGTGAGTTCATATCCAAGAGAGGACTGTGCTTCTATCAAAGACTTTCACAGACACCGATAATAACGTGTTGACTGTGTGTGTGTGTGTGTGTGTGTGTGTCTGTGTTCTCATCTTTTATACAGACGTGTTTGTCTTATCAGATGTTAAAGTGAATTCGACCTCATCTTGGAAACCTCATGATTCATGCTTAAAGCCTTGTAATGTCCAAATGTTTGTGTTTGATTCTGACCCCAAATAAGCTGTTTGTGGTTAAAGGTCAGTTAGAAGTAAGACTAGAGGTGTACCACAGAATCAGTTGACAGTTTATAGTTCAGGTACAGGAAACATTGTGGCTGACCCCTCCCACCGTGACCTCCACCCCTCTGGGGTCCATTAGGACCAAAACCTCTGGCCACTAAAACAGTTTCTTCCCATCTGCTACTCACCTCCTAAACTAAACAGACTCTGCTTCCCACCCCACACCTCCCTGCTCCTCCCCTCAAGTCATTACCTGCTCCTAACTTACCTCATTCCACACATCTGTAGTGTGTTGTATATAGTATATAGTACTGCCATAATTCTATTTTTAATTCTATTCTATTTTATTTTAATTTGTGTGTGTCACACCTCGCCCCAAGACAAATTCTTGGTATGTACAACATACTTGGCAATAAAGCATATTGTGATTGTGAAATATTGAAATAACCGTCAAAACCAAAAAAAACACGTCTGACCCCAGAGGACAAAAAGTGTACGGCAATCGGGAGGACATTAATCATGAAACATGACTCAAAGTCATTGAACGACAAAATCGCAGTCTTATCACGTTACTTGTTAATGAGCAAAGCTGTCACACGTAACACAAACTGATCACACACACGTCTCTGCATACTCTTACAGATGGATCCAATTTAGATAGTTCACAGTCATGTACATGGTTGATGCATTTGTCATTTTGATAACTGGGGCCCATTAGTGTGCAGTGGGACCATCGGGCGTCGGCTTTCTGTAAATAACTAATGTAACATTCAGCTTAGCAGCAGTGTGATGCACTATAAGCAGCTTTCAGTCAGTCAGTACACAACAAACGTGAAGCTTAGTCCCAAGGCTTACAACTCGGCAGAAATCCCATTATCATCTATCTATCCATACACCCCCACCCCCCAACACACACACACAAACACACACATCCCCAATCTGTCAGTATTGTGGCTTTAAATCAGGCAAAACCTTATTATTATCCCATATCTATCCTAGTGTCTCCCTTCTTTCCATGTCTGTCTCATTCCATCTTCTCCCCCCATCCCTCATACTCCCGACGGAACGAGACCGAAATCCCATTTATTCATCCATCTGTCTTCTTTTCAATTACATCACTCTCACGCTCCATCCCATCCTTTGCTTTCTCCCGATAACCACAGAGTCCATAGTCAAGTTATCTATCCATCCCCCATCCATCTCTTACTTCTCTTTTAGACGCTGTGCAGTGAAAAAGGGGCTGCAGGGGATCACAAGTCTGATTTCAGTAAAAATCATGTCAAAGTCATGTTTGACAGGTTTTTAAATCCCTTTCTCTGACTGACTCGTTTCTTGACTCGTTTGACTTAGTTCGACTCAGGTACGAGCAAAAATACATTTTCATCCATTTGCATTGATGTTTGGTCCACAGTATGAGCCATGTGACAGATTACTGTATCATGAATGACAATAGTCTAAGAGTCTTGATGATCTCTCACTGACCTCGGAAAGTCAAAGGTCTCTAAGCTGACTTCTCTGTTTGAGTCTTGACACAACATGTTGTACAAACAATCCGTTGTGAAAAATCCAAAGAGGTTTTATGAAAAGCTAATCCACGAGTTGGCACATGCACATCGAATGGCTGTGTTGCGTTGCATTGTACGAACTTGTGTCTTCTTTTCAGTTTTGTCCAGTTATATTTACAGAAGGGGATTCGACTCACATGTATATAAAAAAATGTGAGATCCAACAATTAAAACATTCTATGACTCAATTTTTTCATTTCCATGTGGCCTTAATCCACTTCCGTATATATCTGATGCAGCAAATCAAATTTCTTCCCGACACACAGCTGCTCTAAAATCCCAACTTCAACACGCACGTTTGTGTCAAACCAGTGTAAAATAAACTTAGAAAGGTCTTTGGGTCAATTTTCGGGTCTGCTGTGTTACCTGTTACCTGCGTTGCAGAATCAAAACGCTATTCCCATACGCGTGTGTGTGTGCGTGTCTGTGTTTGTGTTGGGCTGTGAGTAATGACTTGTATTAGGGCGTCATCTTAATAATTCATAAGCTTCTTTTGCCCAAAGGCAGCATGCACTGCATCCGCCCTCTTTTATTCAGCAAAATGTGCACATGCTGCTCTACATACACGTGCAGTCGTCCCATGTAACCAATGGTAGATGCTGTTTGACCCTGGGAAAACCTGAAAACGGGTGTTGAGGATCAGCAGGCAGGAACACGTTATGAAGTAAATGTTTGTGCATGTAACCCCCCCCCCTTTGACTGACTGTTGGCATTTCTTCTGTCTCAGCCTCACCTCAGATGAACATAGCACCTGCTCAGGTAAGTAAAGGGAGAGGTAACAGGCCTTCAAGCACACAGGTGGACACACATAAGGAGGGGAATTCTGTTCAAGGCTGCAGCAGATTTAACCACAAAGTCCGACAGAACAGCCCCCCACACACACACACACATTAAACGATCCCCAAGAGGGACCAAGCAAACCTGTCTGTCTGAACGCCTAAAAGATTAACAGAAACGTTAGACTTTAATGAATGATTGAACACACAAAAGAGTGTTAACACTGAGGAACACAGCCTGGAAACAGAGAGGAGCAACCTAGTCACAATGCTTGTGTGCACATGTGTGCCTGCAGTGTGTGTTGTATTACATAACCCCTTAATTATAAGTGGGAAGGGAATGTGACAGCGAGTGACCTAATCCTTAATTCAAGCATCGCATTTTTACAATTCAATAGAATGTGGATGTGAGTGTGTGTGCCAGTGTGTGTGTGTGTGTGTGTGTGTGTGTGTGTGTGTGTGTGTGTGTGTGTGTCTGCCAGTGTGTGTAATTTGATGATGCCAATTCAGGGCAGTCTGACAGCACAGCAGAAACATTCCTCTCTTTGGAAATGTGATGACTTGTGTGTGAGTGTGTGTGTGTCTGTGTGTGTGTGTGTGTGTGGACTGAAGGGGAAGGTTCTTGAAATAGTGTGTGTTCCTTTAATTGTGCTGAATGACAGATCTATTACGGGGAGAGTACATTATTATCAACATCAAGCAGCCTTGTGGAAACGTGTGTGCGCGAGCTTGCACACACACACACACACACACACACACACACACACACACAGCTGTGTGACTGAAGTAGACTGATGTGTACAAGTCAGGCTTATTCTGTGTCTGTGTGGTGGTGAAGGAGTATTACAGCTGCCACATGGCTTTCAAAAGCCTCCCATCTCTGCCATCGCCGTTTACATACACACACACACAATAAAAGTACAGAGCTATGTATGAATAGCACACTTTGAACAAACTACTGGCATAAAAGAATTCTAATTATTAGTAAAGAAACCTATCTTTTAAGTTTATTTATGATAAAAAGATAAATTATTTAAGCACTGTTACCTTCTTTCTTTATTTTTTATTCCCAGTAAAGTACCGTATATTATGTGTTTGTATTATGTATTATGTATTTGGATCCAAGTAAACGCATAAACACACACAGAGGAAGCCCACCGACTTACATGTGTCACCCACCATCTTCACCTCCTCTTGTCACCTTCATCACTCTGCTCAACAGAGACATGAGGCCAACCCTCTCCATGCTTCTTTATTTTTGGCCACACTTTACTGCTTCTCCATTCCCCCCCACCTTCCTCTATTGTCCATTCACCCTTTAATCTTCACTATCTCCTACCTATACGTCCTTGTACTTCCCCCCAACCCCTCCACCCTTCATTTAACTGCTCCGTTCGCCATGTCAGCCGCATGTCTTTGTTGTTCAGCTGAATACGCTTAACGGAAAAAGAGGAGAAAAATGCAACAAAGCACGAGCGATCTTAACTTGGGAGAGAGGGGAAGGGTGAGGAAGAGGAAGAGTGTGGGTGAGAAAGTGCAGAATCTGGAGTGTGCTGTTGTGATTTTCCTGCGCCGTGCTCCTGGACAAAAGCCCGGCTGTCTCCCTTCAGCGCAGCAGCAAATAAGCTGATTAACGCAGCACAACCAGGGACAGAGTGGACGCTGGCCCATATAGACAAACAACCACAGCTTCCACTCTGGTAGCGAAAGGCAGCGGGGGGGTGACTGTGCTCAACGTTGACCTGAAAACAGCGTCCGGTCACGGCGGTGCGCTGCTCCAGCTGCATCATCTGGGGCGGCTGTAGGTGGGGGTGAAGTGAACCAAGAGCCTGTCGTTGTCTCCACTGATTAGACGGAACATTTGCCCCCAGATTAGAGGAAAAACTCCACCGTGCGGAGGCAGCGCGGCATCCGCCTGCCGCCACATCGCCGCTCACGAGGATCACACGGCAAAATCAATAGCAATTCAGTCGGTGGATGGTTTTATTGGAGGCAAATAGGAGGTTGGGTTGGAGCGGCAGCTTTTGTTTTAACAATAATAGGTTGAACCAACCATGTTCATGTTAACTAAACAATGGGGAGAAAGGATCAATCATAACTTCAGCTATTACTTTCTACGATCAGGAGAGTTCAAAGGAATTTGTGCTACATCACTGCTACGTCAAACCTGTTCATAAGAATTTGATATTGTCTTACTGTCCTTTGCGTCATGACCGTTTCACACCGCGGAGGGACAGCAATGCTCCCTCACTGTGGTCTGTTGACCGGTCCCTGACCATATTCCCTGTACTGTTGTTTACACCGCTCCCTTCGCTGTCCATTTCAAAGTTCCCTACAAGATTCCCTCCACTGTTCACTGAGGCTGAAACAAAAACATTCCCAGCACTTATAACAACATCCTACACTGATAGAGGCTGAACGTGAAAACCTCTGTCGGCCTCCTCGCTCCATTTCTCTCAGGGATCAGCTGCTTTATTACTTGTTAAGAAATCCAGTTATCCAATAATGTCCTGGGAAATGAACACTCACCTCGTCCGCACCTTCAGCACATTACCCCGGCTTTTTCCAAAACTTGTTTCTAGTTTTCTCTCCCTTCTTCCCCTTCACGGATCAATGGAAGAGGTCAAACACAGCACATTCTTGTTTCATTTCTCTGCTAGATTCCCCGCTCCACTGTCTTCTCTTCTCTTGCTGATGGATTTAATCAGTTTCCTGTTTCCTGATAGAACTCTTGGTTTGTTTTTTTTCCTCACACAGAGGAGACAGAATTACCTCTTGTGACGCCTTTTTTTTCCCCTGCTTTGGCAGATTTTCCAAACCGCTCCTAAAAAAAGAATCATTGCACATTTGCATGATCAGATACACATTTACAAAAACAACTGTAATCTTAGCAAATCATAGTGTTTCACCACAACTTCCTGTTTGTGCATTGTCACTTCATTGCAAGGTTTATGGGGAACTGTGTGTGTGTGTGTGGGGGGGGGGTTAATACTCTGTGTTAACTGCTGCAGAGACCCAGGAAAAACAATAATAGAGGACCCGACAGTATCTCAGCCCATTTAAATCACCCTTTGGGAATGACCTTCGTTGTTTTCTTGCCCTCAGCGTTCAAGGATGAAACACTTTTAAGAATAGACACAGGAGGAGTGAGCCTGAAAGTGGAATCCCAAACACAGAGTGAGCATCAGATGTTAGGACATTTTGATGCTCTATGACTCTCCAGCTACTTTTAGCTGCAGAGATCACAGCTTGATCACCACATCAGAGGAAGACACGTGTCAACCTGGTCTTATAATTCACGTCCATCACGTGTAGACTATTTTGTTCTACGTTTCCCTCCTGTCAGGTTCCGTCAGTAAATATCACCCCTACTGCCTTCATTTAGAACTGTGAGTTTTCAAATGACATTCTCTAGACTGTTTACAGTCAGGGTTTCCATTGAGACATCACATGTTAACCCAAATGAGCTGATGATGGTCTGCCGTACAGGGTGAAGGACTTGGGAACAGTGCGTGTGGTCTCACGGCCGCAGCCCAGTGAAACCCACCAGAACCAGCCATGTTGGTTCGATCTGTCATCAACTCTGAGCTTCTCTTCTTCCCTTCTTTCCCCTTTACACTGGCTGACTCTCATTCTTCCTCTCTCACCCCTTTTCATTCGCTCTCGTTCACCCTTCCCCCCCTTCCCACACTGAATGAAACCCATCAACTCAGCGTTTCTTGGCTTGTCTGAGTCAAGACCATTGACAAACCCACACTCAGTCCCAACTGGATCATTTCCACTTTGATGCCACCTCCTCTGTCACCCTTTTTTCCCATGTTACCTAAAATTAGTATCCTTCTTCATCCACACACTGTTTTGTGCCTGGGTCATTTCATCCCAGTTGTGCTTCCTGCCTTCATCACAGCTCACAGCGTTGTCTCCTCCCGTCATCTTTAGGCGTTAAGCAGACTCTTGTACACTAATAGGACTAGACACAATTGCTCAGATTTCAATTTATAGCGAATCTATGCTAAAGACTTTCTGGTTCATCAGATTTTCCCCATCTCATTTCCCACACTCAAACCCTCATCCCCTCTAAATGTGAGTGAATTTCCTCGGCCTCCATAACAGATAACAAATCTGTGTCCGTGTTAAACAGATTTTTCTTCGGCTACACAACCTCCAGTAATAGCATGCGACTCAGCCTGACAGGTTTTGCGTCGAAGAAAAACATGGTTTCAGGTTGGTTTGGTTCCAGCAGTGGCTTCTCCAACAACATCTATCTCCAAACAATCCTATAATGAATGTCTGTTCACAAATAGAAGAGATGGATTTTTAAGGACATGATCATGTTCTCGTACTCTCATTCAGAATGCTGTAAACAAACTGCTTATGTTTATTCGTTTCCCCTGACTTTTCAAACTGAATTTGCAGATGAAATCAGCGAGAACACAGAAAGTGACAGCAGGAGGCTTCTGAAAAACCCAACCTGCATCTACAACATCCACAGATGTACCTGGACATGCACAAGGCTTCCTCTATCACATCACACGCAGTTGCCATGGTAGCCGCCAAAAAAGTGCTCTTCATTCATGTTGACTTACAGGAACATGAAGGTGTCATCTGTGCCTCGGTGCTAAATGTGAGCTGCTAGACGGACCAACCGCAACTGACCATCACATACTTCTTCTTCTTCTTTCGGCTTTGTCCCTTTTCAGGGGTTGCCACAGCGAATCATCGATTTCCATCTTTCCCTGTTCTCTGTATCCTCTACTCTGACTCCAACTACCTCCATGTCCTCCCTCACTGCATCTATAAACCTCCTCTTTGGCCTTCCTCTCTGTCTCCTACCTGGCAACTCCATCTCTAACATTCTCCTGCCAATGTATCCACTGTCCCTCCTCTGCACATGTCCAAACCATCTCAATCTAGCCTCTCTAGCTTTTTCTCCTAACCTTCCTGTCTGTGTTGTCCCTCTGATGACCTCATTCCTAATCCTGTCCATCCTGGTCACTCCTAAAGAGAATCTCAGCATCTTTAACTCTGCCACCTCCAGCTCTGCCTCCTGTCTT
>CAAKHB010001393.1:75134-93820 GCA_901007665.1 Aeoliscus strigatus
CAAACCGTCCCATCACTTCCTCATCACCTCTGTTCCCTTCCCCTACATGACCATTAAAGTCTGCTCCAATCACTACTCTCTCTGCTCTGGGAATGCTCTCTATCACTCTATCTAGCTCATTCCAGAACTTTTCCTTTTCTTCTAACTCACAGCCCACCTGTGGGGCATAACCACTAACTACATTCACCATTACTCCTTCTATCTCTACCTTCACACACATCAACCTGTCTGACTCTCGTTTCACCTCCACCACCTGCCTAGCATACTCTTCCTTAATAATCACCCCTACTCCGTTCCTCTTCCCATCTAGACCATAGTAGAACAACTTGTAGCCTCCTCCAATGTTTCTTGCCTTGCTGCCCTTCCACCTAGTCTCCTGCACACACAAAATATCTACTCTTCTCCTCTCCATCATGTCGGCTAATTCTCTACCTTTCCCTGTCATTGAACCTACATTCAGAGTTCCTAACCTCAGACTGATCCTTCTAACCTTCCTCTTTTCCCTCTTTCCCTGCACCAACCGTCCTCCTCTTCTTCTTTGTCCTCTTCTTCTTTGACCAACAGTAGTCCAATTTCCAACAATACCCTGTAGGTGAACAGCAATTATGAGAGTGGCATTTGAGAGAAGACCAGTGGTTGTCTTGGTGATTTATAGAGACGGAAACAAACGAAACACACACACGAAAAAAGAAAAAAAGAAAACAGAAAGAAACTACACATTTTGAGAATTTTCAGCAGGGTGGCTGTAAATAAACCTTCTACAAATATAAATACATCAGATACAAGCAGTGTAGTTAGACTAAAGGTCTCCCAGGGTAAATATGACAGCATGAAGCATCTGTTACCGCAGGAAAGACAAACTGCAGTCGCAAACCACTCACCCATTCATTTGGAAAGGTCATGAAGAGACGCGCTGCTGACAAACAAGGCACAAGTAATGAAAGGACGCGTTACGAAATGTACCTCTGTTGATGCCCCAAAGAAAGAGTGAGGTGAGGAGAACTTGATTCAAAAGCTGCAGCTAAGAAAACCTCACACAGCGTTTTCTCTCTGCAGATGATGATAAAAATCAAAGGTGAGCTTTGGCGTACGAATCGATCAGACGAGCAGAGGTTTTTTCATCAAGTCTGACACATCAGGAAAACTGAAAAAGACGCACACCAGAAAAGAATTCACACGCACACAAACAAGGAACAAACACGCTTGTTGACGTACGCGCAGACAATGAACGCACAGGTCGCCACAGACTGCACACACGCACACACACACATCACCAGAACACAGGCACATTTGTTAGGATGCACACATACATGCACAGCAGGTTTTGACAGGCTCGCGCCCACACGGCCAAAACACAGACACGCAGACATGGGAAGCGTCAAACATGGAGACGGTGGTGGGAGAGCGACCACAGGAAGGAGAGAGAGCAAGAAGGAGACAACAGGGGACAGCGAGGAACTGGAGGAGAGGAAAAGAGTCAAAATGGGATGGAAAACACAGTGAGGGCAAAAAAAGATCAGAGAGATAAAGAGATGGGTTTTCATGAAATTAGAGATGCAGGCAGCAAAGAGGGGACCAGTCGAGCGGGGCCATGATCATTTCACGCTCACAGCACCTATCCCTTTGATGAGCCAATGTTTTTATAAGAGAGCTTGTTTTTGCCCGTTGCCGTTTCCCCTGTGGTGGTGTGATGTGTTTGTTCACCCTCAGGAAAGCATCATTCACTGTTGTGTTGATGGGCCACGCCAGCAGCTTCCTGCTCGGCAGCTGTGCTGTCAGTTGTGATTGGCCGAACGGAAATCAAGACGTCCCTTTAAGAACCTGTTGGGTCTTCTGGAAGTTTCCAAGGACCTAAAGTCCTTTAAGTAAATGAGCTGTGGAACACTAATAGTCTAATTAATGCTGACGATCTTATCCAAATGACTACAGAAGCACAGAATCAATGGTGAGACATGCACATGTACATTTGTCTTTTCATTAGTCACTGTGGTCCATGTTCATACATTTCACTCAGTCTCAAGTTTTGGGTTGTTTTTTTTTTACGTGAAAGTGCTTTTTGGTTCCATTTTGATTTGGTGAATATTGAACCAAGGCAAAGCTTCCGCCTCAGTGGAGGAACCTTCATGTAAATGTTCACATCTGTCATCCACCACTGCAGCAAACACAACCGGCGAAAGACGACTTCGAACTGTAAAAATAAATTCCTCCAGCGAACTAGTTCCATGCATATTTTTGTCGGTGTCTAACAAGTAAAAGAAAAAGCTACTTCCTCCAAAGACGTTCTCAGAGGGAAGTTCAGCAAGAGTTTAAATTCACAGACAAATGTGGGCTTATCTGCTGGAAATATTTTTGAAGCGAGTAACGATGGATTTACAGCAGATGGTAGACTTTAATCGTACAAGAATATCCCTTTTTTTCGTGGAAAAGTTACTGATGAATACTTTTCAGGATACCGACCTGCTCCCCACTTCATGCTCCAGCCTTGTCGGACTCATTATCTGATTCCGCTGAGGTTTGTCTGCCAGACAGAAGTTGATCAGAGAAGACACCACTGTGTCTGCGGTTTCTGTTCATCAATTACATACATACACACTGTTCCCGGTGGCGCTGGAACCCAGTGTGGGTAGAAATAAAAAGACAGTGCTGGAATTCATATAGGGATGCTAAGAAGGCGTCTTTGTAACCGTCGGTACGCTGAGATGACCACGTTCACAAAGAACATTCCCCGTTCTCCACTAGAACTGTGTCCTATGCAAAAGTCATGAGGAACTTATATTGGCTGAAATGATAAATGTATTCACAAGTAAACACTGCAGCCAAAAAATACAAATACTACTACAATTACAATCAGTATTGCAAAAAAAAACTACAACTAAAAATGGATCATTGACATAAAAGGACACAGTAGAATTCATACACATGTTAACACACAAAATTTATGAGTGTAGGTAATTGTGTTGTCTGCACTATAGTATTTCTCCTGTTTTATTTATGATTATTCATTTATTTCACTTTGTAAAATTATTATTATTTTTTATTATTATTATTTTAGCTACTATTTTTATCCAGTGTAGCATTCATAATTTTTGTAGGCGACTGTGCGTTACCAATCTATGTGTTTCGGTGGATGGATGGATGGCCGAAGGATGGATGGATGAAGCAAAAGTGAAAAGGCTAAAGATCAACCGTGTTATATGTTTGCTCACTGCTTTGAATATTTAAACAGTATTTAAATGATTCATCTCTTCACATCAGCGGATCGGGTTCCGACCTCCAGCTGACGGGAGTAAATTGACCTTGAACGAGCAGTAATCTGAGCTGAGTCTAACACGACTTATGTGAAATAAGGTGTGCACAAAAGATCGGTGGCTTTAAGGTGGTCAGATGTCACCGACAGACACATTAACATGATGAAAACTAAGGCTGACTTGTGCGTTCCACTGAAAAAGTTCACCACCTTTGCCAGAGTTGGGCTGTGAAAGTCACAAGGAGGCTGCGTTCCAGCAGCGGGTGACGCCACAGCACAATGGCAGGAGCGTCTGTGGATCACTGAGGGACTCGCGGCTTTTTGCACCAACGCCAGCGGCACACCTCTCATTTCTCGCCCTCGGCGATCCCTCTGGGATGACGCAAGCGACAACAGTGAGAGAAGCCGAGGGGAAGGGCAGACACGAAGGGACGGAGGGGAGACATTCATCAGAGAAACAACGAGCATTTTCAGGTCTGCTGTGGAGGAATAAGATCACATGGGGGGGTTCTGTTCTTGTTAAAAAAAAAATTACAGTTCTTACACAGCACGATGCATCCTATAGAATTATCCCCCCCACATGTGTCCTGTGTACAATACACACATGACGGCTTAGTGCTGTAGAGTGTGTCTGGAAGCCAGCATTGAAAATCGACATAAGAATCCAAGGAGGAGTGGAAACAAAGAGAGAAATGAAGGTGCCCTTGACAGAAAACAACGCACTCAGCAACCGTGTTGAAGGTGATGCTGTTTAAGTAAAACAGCTTCTTGTGATTTGGGCCAATTGGAACTTTCCTGCTGTCTTGTTTGGTGAAAGCATAAACACTCTCTACATACACTTCTTTCTTATTTGTTCCCCTACCATTATTACCTTCAGTATGTTTTCTTTGAGTCCGTAGCAGTGGTTGTATGTACGGAACTAATCGGTAGTTTGGTTGCAGCTGTAAAACGTCTGTGTGTGTGTGTGCGCTCATGCATGATGTGCATACATGTGGTCATATTCATCACACCGTACAGGTCGGCTACACGCAGGTGAATGTGTTAGTGTTTGTGAAAGATGAAAGCGGGAGATTGAAAGTGAGAAAAGGAACTGTGTGTCTGTGCTTGTTTACTTTTGGTGTGTGTGTGTGTGTGTGTGTGTGTGTGTGTGTGAGAGACCTCCCGAGGGCTTAAGGGGGTACCAGATGCACTAAGCTTCATCATCACAGCTAAAAATATACACGCATGTACACACACAAATGAACACACCACTGTTGGTCGGACACAGTCACATCCTGCCTCACTGATCTGCTGATGTGTTGTTGTTTTGTTTTTGTTTTTTTTATTTTATAATTGATCTGGCTACTTGCCTTTTCTTTTTTTTTCTGTCACCTATCTGATTCTGTCTCCCTCTCACTGTCTTGTCTCTCTGCCTCTGTTGTGCCAGGAGATAAGTCCTTCAGTGTTTGTGCTCACATATCAGTCTCTCGCAGGACTCTGTTCGCTCCCCGTTTCGCCCTCTATCTCCTCCCAACATCTCGCTGAGTTTGTCAGTCTCCTCCGCCGCGCTCCTTCGCCCACTGTTCCATCTGCGAGATCACTTCCTCGCGCTCGTGTTTCAAAACTAGTTGGGATGCAGCTACTGTTAATTACTTTCACAGAAATGTAGGTCTCAGCTGCTCTCGGATCAGCTGACTCTGCTGTGACAGTTCATACTTCTGTGTCGCGCTGTATTGAATCTCGTTGCTGTGTTGCACTTCTTCCGGTTATCAGTTTATTTCACTCTTATTTCCTCAGTGGGAAAGTCAAATGACACCAACAGTCCAATGTCTGTATCACCACGATGCCTCCACTACACATCTTATACACTGACAGTGATATGATACATCAACGACGCAGTAAAGCGCCCATACGATGAGATACGATTCACCGCTGTTGACGATGAAATGTGATTCATGAATGATTCGAGAACAATTTTGATTCATACAATGTGATTTGAGTCGATACAATTCATGATGCAATTCAACATGACTCAGCACAACACAAAGAAGTCACAAGGCCATGTTGTTTTTAAATATCACATATTTTGTCCTCTCTCTTTTCTTCCCTGTGTAGGATGAATTTGTTGTGTGATTTTTATTTTTTTTAATGAATCAAGCCAATAAATCCAACTTAAAAAGAAGATGCGATTCAATATGGTCCAGATTGTTTTATTCCTCATAAACACAAAATCATAAATGAATTACTTTAATTAGTTTTTTTTTCATCTCATTCGGTGAATCACATCCTGTCAACTTTTCCATCCTCCATCTTAACTAACCTGAAGTATAGCCAAAACTTTCCGCTCAGTAGCTTTCTCCTCTTCACCTGTCGTGTCGCTTCCGTGCGTATTTTGCTGTTTACTAACTGCGGCTGAAACCACACCTCCATGGTGATGGAGAACCTCCAAAACATATGTGCAGAGGGGATAAACTATGTAACAACCGACGTAAGCAATGTGTTTTTACCAATGCAGACACACTAAGACTATACAGTGGTCAGTTCCCCAGCAGCTGTATCTGATGCACATTGAAGCTGTCTGTCTGTACTGTCTGTCTCCATCCAGTGCACGTCGATCGATTTGATACAGAAGCATACATTTGATGCAGAAGCATAAATCCAGGTTTCCTGGTTTGATATCCTGTATTTATCTCCAATTGTTTAAATTTTTTTATTGCACGTTTTCTTCCCTAACTGCTGCAACTTTGCTGCTGTGACAATTGCTCTGCTGTGGGACAATGGAGACAGGAAGTAATACAAGCAACATGTTACAGAATAGAATTTACTAGTTTGTGAAACAAAACTGTATCATTTGTTGCAAGCAGAATGTCTGTAGGTGTGCCGTCAGGCCATCAGAGGCGTGCCAGAAAAGTAGCAGCGCACACACACACACAAACACACACACACACACGTCCATCAGTGAGCCACTACAGGTTCTGACATTGCTCTGCAGACGTAGGTTAATGCGTCCGACTATGATTGGCTCTGTCCGCTGTCCGGCTCCCACGTGCTGCTTTGTCACTTACGTAAATCTACAATCACTGTCGGGCTCGTGGCAGAGCGCCATCACATTTACAGCGCTGGTTCGAACTATCCAAACTATTAAAATTCATTGAGCTGATACATTGAAAAGGGCATTTCTCCACCCCGCCTCTCGACCCGTTTGGGACCGCAGCCATCACGGCGTCCACAGGCTCAGCGCTGCCTGACACCACGGTGATTAGTGGCTGGAAATCCCCCCTCAACAACGGCCATCGCCTGACGACAACGGTTCATCGGACCTTCGGAGAGTTTCTCCAGTCGCTCTCTTTGTCATCGTAGGCTCAAGAGGAAATGATGAAAGACAGGTGGACCAAAGGAAAGACAAGAAACAGAGGTAAGATGAAAGAAAAGGGACAGGAGGCAATAGCAAAATAAAGAGGAAATGAAATGAAAAGGGGGACTGAAGGGAAGGAGAGATAAAAGGAAATGAGAAAAGAGCAGAGAGGAAGACGGGAGGCAACAAAGGAGATGAGCTGAGCGAAAATAACGACAGCAAAGAAGAAGAAAGACAAGGAGAAGGAGTCCTTCTTTGATAGCACAACAGGAGGCCCAGCAGGTACCAGCAACGCTGTCTTAATCACCTTCTCATCCTGTCGCCGCTCCCTCACACACACACACACGCACACACGCCCACACGCACACACACACACACACACACACACGGACCCAGAGCATTAACACACAGACGGGAAGAGAGAGAACGAGTTGGCAGGTTTGGTAAAGGTATGACAACAGGAGGAGAGAAGAGGAGTGAAGCCTCTGTGCTTTTCACGAGCAGGTGACAAGAAAACAAGCAATTATCTTCCGCCATCCGCCAGCGTTTGAGCGAACACGCGATTGTTTCCTGAACATGGTAATTACACAGATGTTGGTGGGTCTGAACTGTGAATACGTTTCCACGCCTGCTCCTCCATCTGACAGCCAGAGTTTGAACGTTTGCCCGCGACAAACGGATTTACTTGTTTACGGTGGATTCAACTTGCTCTCAGCAGTCGTGGAACAAGTTCCAGTTCAAACTCCCTCAGTCACTACTCGCCCACAGAGATCAACGGCTGCTGTTTTGCTCGTCGGAAGCTGTGGAACACACTTTCCGACATCAGGGAACGCAGCTCTTTAAGCAGCCGGCACATCGGCACTACTGCTCTTTTATTCTGTGTACAGCTCCTGTTTTACATTTCTTCTTGGTTTAAAATAAGATCAGAGAAGCCTTAACTGACCACAGTGAAAATTAACAGTATCACAGCAGTAAGCAAAAAAAGATGAATAAGAAATAAATCGAAGTTAAGCAGCATAACAACAGTACCAACTGTTGGTGGTAGTTTAGAATTATTAAGTTATTAATTAAGTTTTCAGGGAAAGTCCATCTGGAAGTCAAATGAGTGTGTAGCAGTCAGCAGCTCTGACTGCGTCATGTGTTTTTTTAAATTCATTTTGTCGTTTCATCCTTTTTTATGAAAGCTGCTATACAAAGAAAATTTATTATTACCCGCAGCGAGGAATGTTCTCCCTGCGAGTCGAAACTTAAGAACAATCTGCAAGAGATGACATGAGACTACATATCTGGAGATAATCTTGATATGTCACATCAGCCTAAGCCCCTTTGCAGGGCCGTGTCATCTTCCAGTCGCTCACAGAGGCATTCAGCGGTAATCCGACGAGCAGCTCGTCCGCGCAGCGGAGTTCACGTGACACTGTGGCCTTGTCAGTCAAACGACGCGCTTCGTCAACATCTTGTTTACACAAGTGCCTCTGCGATGTCTCCGTGCTGACCCCAGAGCAGCTGGGGGAGGAAGAGCGCGACTCATGTTGGCCGGAACCATCTCCAAGGAGCAAAAAAACGTGAATCCCAAGGACAAGATAGATTCCATCCTATTCTAAGAACATTTCAGGAGCCCAAAGCTTTTCTGCAGGTTTTTAAAATAAGAAACATTACGCTGTGAAGATTGACAGTATGCATACTTGTCCTGAAAAACAACCCTTAAAAACAAGTACTTACATACTGGTACTCACCTATCCAAATCTGATCTATGATGTACCATTGCACAAATTCACTCATTTCTATTTATAAGTAATTATTTAATAGGTATTTATTTATAAAGGTCTCTACACCTCTGACATTGCTCGTCCTCTGCCTCTTAATGACCCGTGGTCATTATGACCCATGTGACATTCATGGTGCATCCATACGTATTTTAATGCGCCGTTGAAAATGTGAACTTTCTTTTAAAAAATGTTAAATGATCGACATTCATAGCAACACTGAGCAGTATAAAAAGCGTTGCTCAGTGGTTGTTATATTTAATGATGGCAACCCGAGCAGTAAATCATTTGATTATTGGTAACAAGCAGGTTCAATGTCAACATTATGGCAACAAACAAACATATATAATATAGCACTTGGAATTTTGTGTCACTGTTTTGCATCGTGGTGCTAAATCACGATCGGCGTTCAGGCAAAATTAAACACGATGGAGGATTTCTGCAACCGCTAAGTCAGAGGGTGAGTTTGTGGCAACACAGATAAGCAGAAGGCAGTTTGGTAGAAAATAAATACAATAGGAAGGCGACGTGTTCACAGCCAATCACTGGTGGCTCCCGCTCGTATTGCACATGGCACATGGCAGGTTGCATTCCGCTGAGTGGCCGCGTGAGTCACTCGGCATGAGTCACAGGCACAGCGACAGTTTAGGAGCATGTTAAGTTAGAAAGCAGTAGACTGTTCCACTGTGTGTGTGTGTGTGTGTGTGTGTGTGTGTGTGTGTGTGTGTGTCCTCCCCAAAGCCTGCTGCGAGGATGAAAGAGATTTAATACCTCTGCTAAGGTGATGCCCTGTAGCGCTGCTTGCCTCACCACCACACACACACACTCAGGGGATTAGTTAACCTCCTCCGGTGGCAAAGTACAACAGTCGACTGGCATGTCCAGCAGCTTCCCCAGACTCAAGCAAACACACACACACACACACAGAAACCAGAGACCACTGGCACGCAGCATTTTTCATCTCACACCTTGAGAGAAAACGTTCTCTCTCACACACACACACACACACACTTTCCTCTTGTTCTCTTTCATTTCACTTCTCCTTCTTCACCATCTGTTTACCTCCATCGCCTCCATTAATGTTTCGGTGTGTGTGTGTGTATTTTATCTCTCTGACTTCTTTTTTTAGAACCTTTAGGTCCTGGTTTGAAGCTTCTGTACACTATGAAAATGTATTCGGGGTGATTAAAACAGATTCTGATTAATTACTTTCATAATAGTTTACATTCAAATCAATTTTATACAACATTGGTTTGAGATATTCTTATAAACATTCGATATCTAATGCGCATGGACCAAGCAAGTGAGCTTGTTCTTCAAAACAATATGTTGTTTGCAGCGCGTATACTTTTGCACAAGGGTTTTGATAACCAAGTGTCTTGAGCTTTGACACTAGTGAGGAAAAGTCCACATGTGATTGAGTTCCGTGTTCCGGCGATTGTGTCCTGCTCCGTCTCTTTTCTCTCTCTCTCTCTCCATCTGTAACAAAAATCTACAAAGTCACAACTTCTCCATCTCCTACATGTTCCACATTGTTGCGGTAAAAACATGCCGTCACAGCAGTTTTGCGCAGTCAGCACTGTGACGTCAGCCCTCAAATAGAGGAGGTACTGAAATGTGATGGAAAAGCTCCTGAATGGAACTGAACAGAGTAGTCAAGCTGGAACTGCAGAATTTTCACCGGACTTCTGCTCCGTCTCCACCTCCTCTCCCTCTTTTGTCTTGTCTGCGGAGCGACTTCAATGGCAGCAAGTCTTTAAATCTTGACCTACAGCCAGATGACCTACGACACAGATTGTCTGTAACCAAACCATTTGCCTCTATGTATGTGTGTTTGTGTGTGTGTGTAAGCATGATACCACAAGTGATTTTTTTTAAGGTATAAACTGAAACATTACAAACACAGGCGCAACAAAAAAAGGAAAAGAAGAGTGCACCCAAACAAAGGAACAGACCTGAAAGTCAGTGGAGGAGAAATAACAAATCAGTGAAATGGAAAGAATAGTGGGTGGACTCACAAGTGAAAGAAAGGGGTAGAAGCAATCTTTCCTTTCTGCAGGCTGCCAGCACAGATTAACACACTTTCTCTCCTTCTGCTTTTGTTTCTCATCCACATTGTAGCATTCCCTCCGAAAGACGGTGAGTCTTTGATGAAGCGTTTTACTTCCTTTCTTCACCGTCAGTTTACCGTTGATTCACAGTTGGAGCTATTCCACATCCAGGGAGAAACATTGACATGGTTAGTTTGAAATTAATTAGCTGACACCACTACAAGAACTAAACAGAGAAAGAAAAAAAAACAAGGATAGAAAGACAGAACGAAACAAACGAACACTGTGCCTCTTCTTTCGGGGGGAGGAGGGGGTGCTAAACTCTATAAAATGGTGGAAGTCTCTACCTCCATGCTTTACTTCCTTTCTGTTACCCTACCTCCTTTTCTACTTCTGTCTCTGAATCGGCGTTGCCTCTAAACAGGAACTTCCAAAGTAAAAGTGATTTCCAAAATAAAAGACAAGCGCGATAGGAGAGTAAATGCATTTCAGCGACAGACTGTCTGTCTCACCAATGTTCCCATTGCCTTCCACTTCTGCCTCAGAATCTGTTGAGTTCATTCGTAATGTCTCCACTATATTCGCCTTTCCTCTATGTCCTTCAGTCTTTTCTCACCTCTCCGTCAGTGGGGGGGCTGGAGGTGTGTCTGTATGTGTGTGTGTGTGTGTGTGTGTGCATCATGGCGAATGATAAATTAGCCTGACTCTGGCCTGTCATATTTTAACCACAATTAGAAAGCTTTGCTGACAGCAGACTCAAGGCTCACACACACAGACACATGTGCACACACAGACACACACTCAAGAGGCACCCAGCATCTAAAAGACAGACATGGAAGAATGACATGAGCAGAAACCGTGTACGTGTACACACACACACGCGCGCGCCCAGTGATGCATGGCCATCATTACCCACACCCCTCCTTTGACAGCTGTTCCCTCAGCAGCACATGCTGAGACGGTACATCGCTACGCACACACATAAACACAAACACTGACCACGACGCGTTAAGCTGCACAAGAGGTCAAAAGTACGTACATGCACACACACACACACAAGCAGTTTGTGTAAAACACAACAGCACTGTAGACTGAACAAAGAAACAAGAGTGAGGCGACGTTTCACCTTGTCGCACTTCCACGACTTTCACCACTCGACTTGCAAATGTAATGCAGCGCCAAGTGTGTGACAGCATGTGAGCCTGATGACAGGGCGAGAAACCCTTCGACGAGAGAGAATACTTTTGTGAGGAGGGGAGGAGGGGTCAATTTAGTTTAACCTGAATTACAACAGCGATTCACTTTCCACCGGATACATGCGGGTACTGCAAACTATACACACAACAACACACAATGTGCTACAACAGCTGGCAGCATTGAAAGGGAAGTGTTAGTACACTGAAATGTCATCTGTACATATGTTAACATGATTTTTAGAAAGACAACCTCACGTAGTCAGGTAATTCATTTCCGTCACCTCGTGCCGTTTTATTTTTCCACATTAAGTCCACAAAGTGATACTGCCAGACTGGAACAATCAGAGGAGCTGCTGTGCCAAGTAAATGACAGAAGGGGAGAAAGAAAACGTTCTTGTCCTCATGTTCACCCTGGCTAATAACACTTGCAAGATTCTTGAGTGCGTCTCTGGATTTCTTTTTCTCTCAATTAATCTTTCTCCCTTCTTCCTATTCTTTGCTCTCCCTCCTCATCCACCTTTACACACTCAACCTCTGGATCACTTCCTCCTGCATTTTGGCAGATTTAAAGGAAAAGGATTATACGAAAATTACGTTTTTTGTTGCTTTATGGGCCACCGGTTGTCAGAAGATGATAAAATCTACTCAGGAAAATAAAATCCTATTTTTATTTTTTTAATTTTTCATTCATTCATTTTAATACCCAAAGCTAAACCGTTCATTATAGTAAAAGTTTAAAGACTATTGGTCAGTGTGTATTTTTCTATTATTACTTTTAAAAGAATATTTTACTTATTTACCATTATCCAAAAGGGTTTAAAGACTCATCATTTAATTTCTTATTTATGATATTATGCAACAGCTTTACTGCACTTTGTACAGCTTCTAGTCATGATTGTGTTGTTCCCACAGAGCTGCAGGATTTTCTGCTGCAGTGAAAAATGAGGCCACAGTATGTGTTAAAAAAATTGCTTGGGGCTCAAAGGGGAAAACAAATAAATACAGCTCACCTCGTTCGAAGTGCAAACCGGACAATATTTTGTATTGTGTACATTACCTACAGTTTTAGTGGTTGACAGTATAAGTGCTTTATGATCTCAGATGTGGAAAGTAAATACTACATAAAAGAAATTTGTGCTTGAGGGTTTGTCGACTGCAGTTTTAGAGTCCACAGACATCGAAACTATTTTAAGATTCAAAACAGGCACGACCAGTAGAGATCATCAACCTTCACAACTATCCATCAATTGATGTCAATATCTATCTGTAGTATCCGTGGGATTTTTTCTACCTTTAGGTGAATGTGAGTGATAAATTGGTTTATCATCAGAAATAAAATCAAATCCGTATTGTGGTGGAACTGGAGCAAATACAGTATTGTCCAAAAAAAAAAAAGACATAAAACTAACAAAGTTAAAATAAAATAATAAATAAATAAATAAAATGAAAAAACAATAAATAAATAAATAGAAGAATTGATGCCATTCTACTTCTTCTGAAGAGCCCAGGTGGATCATTTCAAACTTTCTACACCAAAGTGGGTCATGAGCGCTGGCCAAGGTGCTGAACCAACGAGCTCCAGGGATGTGGGAGCTGTCCGTGGTTCTCACCTTTCTTCTCCAGCGAGGGGAAGGATTCCTGCTGCCTGCCGGTCCAGCCTGATGGCCAACACAACACTCCTCTTAATTTTCCTGACAACGTTCCCATCTGTTCCTGTGGCTTTTTAACTGTGCCTTCCAAGTTGCTTAGCCCTGACACGCCTTGTTAATTAACGGAACCTCACTCTGTCATAATGTTAGCGCTTACCGCTGTAGTTTACTGTCTGTGATGAAGAATCTAGGACTGTACATGCATCTGTGGCCGGATGAATGCAGTTAACCTCATGCCCTGTGGGCAGTCGTTCGTTATTTTCATTCAGCCGTGCATCATAATCTGTTAAAACCCACAGAGAAGTGGAATTTTTACAAAGCTTGTCTTGCCTTCTGTGCTTCTGGCTCCTCTCCTGCATGTATATTTTTCTCTCCACACTTGGGAGGCTCACAGGTGTAGTTAGAAATTATTTAGCAGCTCACGGCCACACTGAACACACTTAGCAGAATAGAGTACAGCTTTAAGAGCTGTGTTTCCTCCTAAACATAAAAAAAACAAAAAATAACTTTTCCAACATAAATGACGACACATCACAGTACATCAACATGCCAGTGCATCTACTGTGTCGTAAGGTTGTCTGGGCGTCCCACTCCGGCCCCTCCGCTGGACCACATCAGCTGTCTAATCCCTCCAGTGTGTTCCGGGTCAAGTACAGGGCCTACTACCAGTTGAGCCTAATGTGCAGTGGATTAAATTTAACCGCCACTTTTGTTTTGTCTTGTATTGATCCTATACGGAGCACTGTGGGAGGGTGGACGCTGACCATTGCAGAAAGAAGTATGGAGGATCCAGCCGAGCATCAACAAACAATCTAAAGATAAAGGTGGTTTACTGAAGTCTAGAAACATAACTTTGAAGACACATCTACGTCTGTTACAGTTGTCTGACCTCACCCCTTACCCCCCTGTAACATGTCAGACATCTGTTCCTCTTGAATTTCTCTGTGATTCATGGTCTTCTCACTGACTTTTATGTTGACTGGACATGTGGCAGCTCCATCTTTCTTTCTCCTTCTAGACACAAAGCTATCTTAATTATCCAATGTGACAGATCAGACAAGATCTGCTTCACTGACCTTTAACTTGTAACTTCTGTCACACCTTCTCCTGTACGCCATTCAAGTGTTTTTTTCCATTTGTCCGTTGTCTCTTCTATTAATTTAGGGTGTCACACCAGCAGTTTGTGCATCTTTGAAGGTTCAGGGGATTTTACACTTAGAATTTAAATCTGCATTGATGAAAAAGACTCTGCCAGCATCACTGCCATTGTCACACAGTCTATTAAAATTGTGTTATTGGTGGATCTCAGCTCATGACCAGGAATGGTCCTTCTAAAAAAAACTAGAAGGAAAATGTCACTTCCTTGCACAATGGACCAGGATCGGCGCGTTAGGAGAGAAAAGATCATCTCAGTTGATCCAGTGCAGCTGCTTTCCAGTGAACATTTAAAAATTGAACAGCTGAAGTGAGAAGTTCCCTTCAGTGAATATTTGTAATTGGATACGTGTGAAGTTGCTGAAAATACTTGAAAAGGAGCAACAGCAAAGGTGCAAAACATGTACTAGTTTCTGTTAACTTGTTTAAAGTTGTGTTAAATAATGGAGATGAAAAAGCTCATGATGAATTCATGAGTCTGTCGCTGGCAGCCACGCCGTGTGGGGGAACCAACGCCTCACAACGCCTCTTCCTCACGCTCACCTCAAAGTAAAACACCCAGAAAACAGTAAAAAGACAAAAAAAAACTGCTGATATAAACACAGACACACGTTGAATCATTCTGCCGTCCACTGACTCATTAAGTCTTGTTATCACACACACAAATGTGCAGAGAGAAAGAGATTGATGAATGAGAGGAGGCGTGTGGGTGTGGCTGGGATGGAGCCGAGTGAGTGAGAGACAAGAGAACAGAGATGAGCAGAAAATAAAGACGAGTAGACAGGACAATCTGACAATCTGCCACGTCAGTGTTCTATTGTGTTTATGATTTGGAGTCTGTCCTTTCGAGAATTTGTTGACTATTGCTCAGAGCTGCAGCACTCGACTGAATTCAACCAATTATTTCATCGATTAATCATGTACTCGGATAAGAACAAAAACTGGGTGAATGCTCTGTTCTGATTGGCTGACAGCCGTGCGTTCAAACCATGTAATGCACGCCTAGTTCGGCTCCAGGTTTAACTTTTCTAATTCATCCACGTCACAAGCGTGCCATTCAACAGCACAAACATTAAACAGCACACGAGCAGCACAGCTGCAACAACTGGACATTTGACCAGGAAAACAAGCAAAACTGATGAATTTAACTTTTCTTTCAACTTGTTTGAAGAGGACAAGAACTTTGACGAGTGGGATGCTGTAGAAGAAAAAAAAATGGAGAACAAAAGTCAAATCAACCAAAACAGTGACACTTTGAGAGCAACACGACTGGATAACACTTGAAAACATCAATGAATGATTCCATTTCTGGTTAATTGGCAGAGGACCGTGACATAAGCAGGTTGAGTTGTGTGCGTGCATTAAATGGTTTTAAGGCACGACGCAGGGCCAAAGCTACCCAACGTGAAGCAGAGGGTCTCTTTGCCCGACATTGATTCATGTTTAGTGTTTGGATGTTTTGTGGGTTTTTTTATGATCAAGTTACTTATCGATTCAGTCCTACTGTAGTTCTTTGGATGTGGATGTGGACAAAGTGGCTGAAATGTACAATGTCGACATTCTGGTGGCACGTGTGTGAAGGTGGCATTTGGGGTTGGAGGTTGTTCCACAGTTTAGTGCCAGTTAGCCTGGAGAAATGGAATTCATCAATTTACACACACACACACAGACACTCATGCGCCCAAACACACACCCACTGCGTGCGCGCGCACACACCCACGCACACGAATTCCGGCTTTAATTACCTCTCATAGGAACATCAGATGGCAAACAGCTTTTAAACAGCCAGCTGGGAGAGAAAGATGCAGAGGAATGGATGGAGAGATACAGTGTGAAACGGGGAAGAGGAGAGAAACGGAGAAAGACAAGAAGGGAAGAAAGGTAAAAGAAGAACAGAGCCTGGTGGAATGGACAGATTTGAGCATGAGGAAAGAAAGGCTAGAATGACATTCAGTAAACAAGGAAGAGTGAAAAAGAAGATGTGTGAGCTGTATGTAGGACAGGAGACAGAGGGGAGAAGATGGGGGGGCTACATACGAAGGAATCCTCCTCTCCTCCGGCAACAAGCAGAGAATGAACAGATGTCCAACGGGAGAGGGGAAAAACGTACCACCACGCAGGAAACAGACGCAGTGAACTCAAGTTACAAGTTAGAAGGGGTTTTTTGAAAACTTGTTTCAGAGGTAATGAGACATATTTCCACAACCTTCAATGATGTTGTGTTCGGCGCGGTAAAGTCAAAGGAAGGACAGAGAGAAGGAAAGAGGGGAGGAGATCGCAGAGAGCCAGAGATCAGAGGGTAGAGCCGCGGGCTCCGTCTCGTTTCCTGCTGAGAACCACTTACAGGCTAATCCCTCGCTGGTCTATCTGTACGGACGTCAGATTTACACTTATTAGCTGTCATATCCCAGCTGGACGCTGTAATGTTAGTGTGGACTTGATTCTTACGTTTTCCCTCAAGTCTTACACGCCTTTTTTTTTTTTTCTTGCTTACAGTTTTTCCCACATCTGTTCTCCTCTCCGATAGTTCTCTGGAGTGCTTGTGTGCTATCCTTTGATTTCGGGCCCGTTTCCGTCTCCACTAACCTTTCACCCTCACTGACGGACTCTGCCTGTGACCTTGTGTACGTTTGCTTGTTTGTCTGAGCTGAAGCCATCTGGTGAGCTGTTCCTTTCCCTCCTACGAGGCCTCCGTGTGGGTCACAGCCACGGGGTTATTGGTCTGTTTCGTCAGGATCGACCTTTGTGAGGGAGGATTCTTTTTATAGTGTCACCTGTCTGACTCCAATCGCCGTTGGATGATTCTGACCACTCTTCTCTATCCAGTGTCAGTGTACTTACAGGAGACGTTTTAAAGACGGTGAAGTTACAGACGGTCTTCGTCGGCACTTGACACTTTGATAATTTAATCCGACCTATTACTCCCGAATAATTGTACAAACTAAATGTTCCCCAGTCAGAGATAAGTGAATTATCTTTTTAAAACTACCTGGAGACTGGAGCTGATGTACTCAACAGGTGTTCCAGGTCTTTTTGTTTTAATATATGTAAAAACAGCTGATTAACAAAATATTTGACAGATGTGGATTTGATTTGCTTCACAAGCAATGGCCAGCTGCTATTTCCTGCACGAGCTTCGCAATGAGGGAGAGAAAGACGAAAGAGAACAAGAGGAACAGCCAATAGAAATGCATTTTGTGTGTCTGTAAGATTACGACCCTGTTTACCGGTAGAATAGTGAGCTGAATAGACTCGCTCACCTCTTCTCACCTCTCAAAGCTAACTTTTAGCACCTTTACAAATGAGCTCTTTGAATGTGATGGAAAACTGTACTGTACATCATTTTAACAACTGGCTTTAATTTCTACATTTTCAACAATTTTCGACATTTTCAAAATCTTCACCTCATCGTCCTTTGAGCTCGCCTTTAAATCAAAGCATGAGTTTTCCACGTGGCAGATCGAAGAGAAGAATGGTAGAAGAATGTCAGACATAGTTCGAATAAGAGAAAGACAGGCGGAGGCATTCCTCTCCTCTAGATAGAGAGGAAACGGGAGAAGGATGGAGAGGGGTTTGAAAGACCAGTGGAAACAGAGTCCTTATCAGAAGAAAACAGCCACCTTTATCTGCCTGGCCCTCCAGACACACACACACACAAACACACACGAGGACGACCACTCACTTGCCTCAACAACAACACACACACAAACACGGTTGCATACTTGCACACTCACAGACCCATAAAGGTTCAGACACTTGCGAGACACACACATGCGACACATTCAGTGGCGTCTGCCTGTCAACAAGTACACACACACACACAAACACACACCTCCAGGTGAGCGACAGGTACCATTTACACACAGTTGTGTCTCCCTCCCGCCCATCTGCTGTGGAGCGGAATACCATTAGCATCCGCTAAAATGTCAGGGGGCATGCCCAAGTAACTCATCATACACACAGACACACACAGTCAGAAATGTCAGAGGCCCGTGCCCAGTAACGGATCTGATGGAGAGAGGAGGCAAATGTCAGCTGTTCTTCAAAATGGCAGCCGGCAGCTGTGTGGACGATGGCGCGGCAACACGGACAAACCCTCCACACCCGCTGACCGACAGCATGCCTGTCTTAACGGGTGGATGTGGAGTCACATGCTGGCTTGAACTGGTGTGTGTGTGTGTGTGTGTGTGTATGTATGTATGCGGTGCTTTCGCCTTAATACACCGTCACCGTGCTAAATGAACGTGTCAGGTGCAGTGTCTCAGATGTGTTCTTAATGTCAACTGCA
>CAAKHB010001393.1:95428-106354 GCA_901007665.1 Aeoliscus strigatus
GACAGGCTGGGCAACAATAAATAATCACCTCTAATGAGGCAAACACACATGCGCGCGCACGCACACACACACAGTGGAAGTTCATCCTCCGACCCACTGAAATAGAAGGACTAAGAACACAGAGCATCGCCAGCCAGAAGCCGAGTGCACTCACGCAGACCAAACTCCTCACAGGACAGAATCTACAGCATCTTCATCTGCAGTCGACCACCAAGCGTGTGCTGGCGGTGGAGGGTGATCCATCAGGAACCCCGCTGCCACACAGAGGTCAAACCCATCAACCCTGGAGACCGTTGCCAGGACGATGCACACTTCAGCCAAGAACCAATCACACAAAGCCGGTAACTCTTCCCAGCATGCCGCTGGTCTACCCAGTGCTGGAAGAGGTCAGGTCTGGAACAAACGTTCCGGCACACACCACTCATCTTAACTTCCATTTGTTGTTTGGATTGTAATTTATCTTCCTCTCCGCTGGGACAATGCATGAATCTCTCTGGTAAAACTTAGAAACACTTTACAAGGACGTATACAGGCACACGCTCCCATGGACGGCGGAGTCTGTGACCAGTTTTACTCCAACTACAGTTCAGGTTGGGCAGCTGCTGCTGGATGACTTTCTCACCAGCTTTGTGTCTGTTGGAAAGGATTTATCAAATCTTGGTTTAATGCAACCTGGTCGATTTCAACCTGTCGAAGATTAGGTGGCAGACAAGTTGAGCCTAAATCTTAGGAGCCTAAATACAATTCTGAAGTCAGAATGTCACTATGTCAGATGTTACGTTTACTGTCAAGATAATATTCATGGTTCTCAGGGTTATTTTGTTAAAAGTTTTATTTCTAAGTCACTCCAGTTTTTCTTGCTTCCAGTCAAATTTAGAATTCAAAGTCCTCCTGCTGATTTTGAAAGAGGACCAGGTTCGATCACGAACTCCCTCCATCACTATTTGCCCACATAGACACTGCATTCATCGACAGCTGCTTTACTGGAAGTTCCCAGCAAAAGACGCCAAAAAAAGTTGGGGAGGCAGCCTTTGTTTTATGACCCTTTTTTCTGGTGGCGACTTTTTTTTGGCCAGACAGTGTATATACAATCCAGTCAGTCACAGTTTGAATTGACAGGTGAAGGATGTACAACCAGGGATGGATGATTATCTAAGACGTCACCGGCGCGTGAGGGATGTAGACTAAAACTACACTAGACAGCATGTTCTACTCTTTTCTCCAAATTCCAAACACAACTTTTGTCTTGGGACTTCAGCCCATCATCAGTAGTTTCCTAAAAAGCAGCTTTCAGCACATTCTCATCCCTCCTCCTCTCCCTGCTCATTGCCTTTGGGTAAACATTTGTCAGTGTAGCACAAGTGTCTCAGGTAAAGATATGTAGATTAACTCAAGCTCGTTTGCATAATGAGCACTTATTTGCCCATCTAATTGCAGTGGCATGCAGAGGCCGTCCCAAAGCTGTCCTCTGGGTTCATTAGGGGGGTTTGTTAAGAGGCTTGTTAGCGGGCCACTAATCGCTTCCTCTCTCTTCAACAAATAGTGGTGCCTCAAAGTCCTGAGGAGACTTCTTCAAAGCGCGCGCACACACACGCACACGCACACACACACGCGCGCGCGCGCGACGTACTCAGGGTACAATTGAGCATGCCAGCTTGTTTTGAGGAGATAGTACTCACACACTGAAAGAGGACTTGGGATTTGTAGGGTCTGGATACAAAAGAACACAGCCTGCTGAGGTTTGAAAGAAACTCTTGACCTCAAAAACCAGTTCAGTCACATGAACGCTCTGTCTTACAAATGTTTATGAAGACGTCCATTGAGGAACTTACAAGCCAGAAACGGAGATTATGCAGGTCATGGAATACATGAACATATTTGTCTTCATCGTAGATGATACATTTCTCATTCCCTCACTGCATGATTAAGCTGACGTTATTGATGTTGGCATCAATGTGTAGCTGATATCTGTGTATTCATCTCCTTGGTGTGCTTTACTGAGACATAACGAGTGAAGCAATTACAACAAACAGCACAAGTCCGGCACCATGGAACCGGAATAAGTGGAAGAAGATGAATGAATGAATGAATGAATGAATGAATGAAAACAACACAAATCAAATTTGACGTTCACGTAAATGCGTGCGACTCATCCGATGTCATCAGCAGGTTGGCTGTTGATCAGCAGCCGCAGCTCCCTCACGTCAACGTCTCCTTCAGTCCCATAAGTGGCGCATTCTCTTCTGTCATGTGACCCTTCAGCTGTAAATTAGACTTCATGTTCATAAACACTGAAACCTCCAAACCGCAAAGAGCCAGCCTCTTTCCTGCATCTTCAGCTTCAGCTTTGTTGTCGGCCATTCCTTCATAGACTGTACATAAAGAATAGATGAGTTCTCTCAAAGGTTCATTTTTAGGACACATTTAGTTGTAATTACTTATTTATGACACTACTATAGAGCAGGGCTGTACTGTAATGACTGATAGATGGTGTGAGCGCCAGGCGTCTTACGTGTTTGCTTACGTAGGTTTAGCAAACGGAGATGTGAAGGTAACACCATGACATAAGATGTCCTGTAAGATAGAGGGTGGCAGAACAGGGGAAGAAAAGGAACACGTGTTCATATGCAGTCTGCGATTCCAGCCCATTATGGGAAGTGTGTGAATAATCAAACATTATCTGCTGCTCAGTTCTACATCATTTGACTGCTTATGCACGACAGTTTAAACGCAGATCAAACGTTGCCGTTAGAAGACACAGGCTGAATTTGATGGCTGCGTGTTCACACCGCCGACAGACACAGACTTGGTCCTCCCGCCCCCCAGTTCAGTTCAGCTGATCTGAGCATGTTAAACATTATGTATATGTGGTCTTAAAGCCACTGGGAGCTTTGTAAATAGTGCAAATCTCCCTGTAATGCTGCCCTACAGGCTAAAAGCAGCGCAGACTGAAATGCTAAATCTGTCACCGTCCCTAGCTCTCGCTCTGCAGCCTCTTCCTTCAGCGAACATTCGTCCCTCTGGTTGCTTTGTTTCCCCCGATCTGCTCCGTCTGTCCCGTCTTCTCTCTCTCTTGGCCTCTAATCTGCCTCTTCCTCTCTGCCACCTTCTCTACCTTTCTTCTGTTTTTCTTTGTTGCTCTCCCTCTCATCGCTTTCCAATCTTCCCCCGCAGCTGCCCAAAGTCTCATTGCACACTGCTGCTTTCTCTTTTTCTCTCTCTCTCTCCATCACTCTTCTCCACCTCACCCAGATCGTGGCCTGGTCTGGCCTTTTAATGTCTCCCTCCACTTCTTGCCCTGTTCAGCCGCCCCCCCGCTCATGCCCAGACTGTGGCTAATTGGCTAATGCCATCAAATGTTTGCTGCAGTCCTGAGGCAACCCTCAAAGCCCACAGACCATGAACTACTTTCATACAGGCACAAATACGGAGCTATATAAAAAACATACCTGGATGGGCTTTATAGCAACATGCCCACACATTTATAAAACACACACACACACACCAGGCCAAGTAGATGCTGCACAAACATAGAATCAAAGACAATGTGGTAAAAGTCAACACGCACACTTGATAAAACACAATCCACCAACACAATATTTGCTTTTCCGTGAGTTTGAGAGTTTAAAAAAAAAAGTTACACCTTTGCTTAAAACCATTCCAACATAGCGACTGCGGCGCACAAGCAGAGAAGTAAACATGCAAAGCCAAAATTAAAATGTGCGCATGCTTTGATGCTCTGCTTAGCACAGACGATGACCTGAGGGGTGAAACTTCTGCTTTATACTCTTGTGCACTTTGAGTGCACTGAATATGCATTTTTCAATGTTGGCTGTTTTGCTCAGCATCACGTATGCATGGTGAGATTCTACAATTTTTGCCAAGGAGCTTCAGGATTTGGTCTAATTCTCAGCCTAGTGCATGAAGCTGCAACTGCAGATCTGACTCTGGTGAAAGCGACGTTGAGGCTGAGTGTGTGGCTCCAGTCCATCCATAACTTTAACCCTCAGAGGTCAAAGGGGATCTTTTCCGATTCTGACCACTTTATTTAAATCAGGTTAAGAGACTTGCAAAGATCACAACACCCAAGCGCTTCATATCAAAATACTTTGAAATCTGATTTGGGCACATTTTCAGATCGCTTTGGGAAAACAAGCCTTTACTCATGGGAACAAAGTGTTTTGCTGTTTGAAATCAATTTGGCTGAGATGAAAGTTTTCAATTTCATTAGCTTGATCAAATGGAGCGCTGTTAACAGGCGGCGGTAATAGAAAATCATTTAGGCCGAGCAGATGACACACTCTCAAGGAGCGGTTAAGAGCTACTCAGAGAGAGAGCAAAGGAGATGGAGATATGGAGGAGGAAGGGTAAGACAAAATGTGAAAAAAGATGATGGTAGAAAATGATATGGTGAGAAAAATATCACATTTTCAAGAAAGGGAGCAAAAAATAGGAAGATTAAATCTGAGACATGACGGCAGGAGGCGAAGTAATGGGGGAAAGCAGAGACAAGTTATGGCGGAGACAGACACTGCACTTTAAGAAAGAAAGTCAAAAAGAATAATGTGACAAAGGGGAAGGAAAGGGAAGATGAATGGAGATCGGAGGGATGGAAAATGAAAGATGAGAGTGCACGAGGAGTTGACGACCAAATGAGACCGATGAGCTTGAGTGTCACAGTAACGGCTGAGAAGAGGGCGGCTCAGGAGGATGTCAAGGAAGGAGGAAGATGACGCATCACTTCCTCTTTCTCTGACCTGTTTGAAACGCTACTGCTCCTCACATGTTCTCCAGAGAGACGGAATGCTGAGGGGACAGGAATTAACGGTTGATGACAACGCTACAACAATAAAGCTGCCACTGGTGGTCACTGGTCACAGGCTGGGGGATGGAGAACATCTGGTGATGTTGGAACGTGAATCCACTTTTATGGAAGCCACCATCCATAACACCTTGAAGCAGTCTGGCATTTGTGATTCTGTTAGCATAGCCTGAGAAGCTACGGAGCAAACGTGAGTCCACACGTCCTCCGTGGGACAGCATCAGGTGTACAGTGTCAGGTGTGCAGCCTCTAGGAGCTTACGTAGGGAATGTGTTAATGGGTCAAATCCAAAGGTCAAAGGAATGACTGAGCTGGTGGGCGCGCTCATTTTATTATCTCTTTCATTTTAACAAGCACATTAAGAGATCCAACCGGAACGACCTGTCCACCTACTGATGTAGTCACAGGTTCATCTGCGCGCACACATATACATGCACATGCACACGTGCACGCACACGCACGCACGCACACACACACACAAATAACACAAATAAAATTCAATGAGAAAATGAAAACTAATGTTGATCCGTTGTGGGTCTTATCTGAATCATTGTGATAATGATCCTTTCCCAAAGACACACACACACACACAAAGACACACAGAGACTCTGCATAGCTAATCAGCCAAGTGAAGCTAATGTTGAGGGAAATGTGTTGCTGATTAACTCAACATTACCCCCCCATGCACACACACAGACAGGGCGGCACCCCCCCCCTTCCACCCACACACACACACACACACACACACACACAAAATGAGTCTGCTGACTATTTATGCTAATCTGAGGGAAAATGACTTCCTCATTAGCAAGACCCTTAAACCTCTCGACAGGCCTTTGAAACGCAGCCGCCTCATGGTCTAAGTGACAGATATGCAAACGTACACACACACACACACACACAACTGGTGTAAAGGGAGCTAAACTATTTAAAACTATTCTGACTAATCAGCTGACTTTTAGTCAGTAACTTCATTAAACAGTAATTTAAACTACCTGGCAAACTAACATTAATGGGGACAAAACGTAGATGGAACAGATGCCCAAAATGAATAAAAAGTACAAACGTAAATCGCTGGATTGTTTTTAATCACATTTTTAATTATTTTCAGCATCTGCTCTGCATATTCAGAAGTAAACACTGAATGTTCTCAGCAGAAACTCGACACAATGCTACAGACGTCGTCACATGACAGTCACAGCACAAGGCTCTTTCCTCCACTCTCACAGCATGGGTAATAGTATTTACAGTCTGCAGTCATTTTAAGCGTTTAATTTTGAATCGTTTCTCTTCTTTTGTCATGTTGATTGCACCTTGACACCAAGGTGAATTGTTGTTTCTCCATACTTGGCAATAAAGCCATATTCAGATCCTGTTTCTGGAAACGACGCCACGACGTGACAGCTTCACCTTCGAGTTGGTCTGTTGGATGCATAAAGTATATAATCCACGGATGTTCACAAACACATGGAGGCAAGAAGTGTGTAGTGTCCAGAAACATGGTCAAAGAGGATACATGGATATGGAGCGTTGTGGTACCTCAGCGTGTAAGTCCAGAGCCCTCACTCAAATCACAGAGCTGTAAAAAGTACAAATTGCTGAATTCTGTGTCCATTTTCTTAACATCAGCATGTGAAGAGACAAGAAATCGATGTGAAAGTGGATTTTAAAATTAACCGCTGACTCACTTGCACCTCAGGGTACATACGAACAACTCAGGTCCTATCTGCAGACGTCTACCTACTCGTCTGACACACAGCTTGTACCAAGCTGGAGTCCTCCAGACATCGGTGGACCCTTCACTCATTCATTAGTCTGAATGCTGTAAGGTCTGAATGACTTTGGTAGAGTTCATGTCTGTGACCACTGGTGCACAGGACACTGGACCACGCCACTGAAGGAGGCATGTATACAGGAAGTGGTCCATCAGCATTGTACCATGTGATCCGTCTCTCTCTCTCTCATAGAATTATTTTATGATGAAGGCAACTTAGGATCATTTATTATCATTTATATATATATTTATATATTTTTTGGTGGGTGCCCTTTGTCTATGGGCCCAACAAAATGTTAATCAGGCCTTGATTGCGGTTAAAAACAAACACTAAAAACACAAAACATCATTTTCAGTGTGCTGATCGAAATTATTGGCCCACCGAAATTCAACAGATATAGCAGATTAAAAAAAAAACAACGAATAAACTGTGGTGAAACAGCTCAGCAGACAATCCAGATAACGGCACAATGAATTCATAATCAACTGGGAATCACATTTACTAGATGTTTACAAAGAAACTGAGACAGAGCACGGAAATGAACATGTGTACACCTGCTCATTTCCTCCACGCTGCGGCACTGACGATAGTCACACATCAGCACAGACGCGGATTACGACTTGTGTTTTACACATTTCAGCCAAATAACCGTCCCTGCAGTCACACAACAATTCCCAAAGCAAAGAAGTTACATAAAATAGATAGCGCAGGTGAAACGTTCCAGGATGAGCGGAAAAGAGAGTGTTTCATGTTCACTTCACCTCATCCACCCACTGGCGTTTTCTACGACCTTCTCTGCTGGGACTCTTTTCTCTGCCCTCGCTGTCACCATGACAAAAAGGCCATGTGACTGGGAATGTGTGTGAGCGTGTCAGAGACAGAAACCACAAAGCTTACACTAAAGGGGTGTGATTGTCCAGTGTAATGATGTTTGGCCACTTCTTACACACTGCATCATTCTTTCTTACCCTTTGTCCCACACCTCTGTTTCCAGTCACAAGTAAGTGTTAATAGTTCCCCATATGTATACGATGAACAAGGACACGCAAAGGCTCTGTATCAACACATGTATTCGGGAAAATGGGCTGTAGTTCATACTCCAGGCCAATAGGTGGCACTGAAATTCACCACAAACTGACAAGAAGAGACGGTACTTCAGTCGGCAGCTGAACATTTTGGATGAGCCGAACCGTCCAAAATGTGATTTTTGGTGAACAAAGTACACCAATCGCATCGGTGTTACTGTGGTAACGGGTTCCGCTGACACCTGAAGTGAACAAAGAAAACACATAATAACTGATCTTGGAGCGGCAATTCGTGTTAGCCGAGCAAATTCAATCGTCCAAAATGTGATTTTTGCAGCGTAACATTTTTCTACTGTTACAGCAGCACTCACAGACCTGGCATTTACATATACAACAGCATTCTCAGTGGATACACACGTTTCTTGAGACGACGCCATCCTTTTTAAAACCGATCCTGGATCCCTCTACATGTGGACGTAGCCTCAGGGTGTCACATTAACTTCATGAAAGAAACTCAGGCCTTAAACGTCCTCATACAGTTTTTGAGAGAAGCGTGGTTCTTCTTCAAATGGTCAGGATACATGGGATGTAAATGCTTTGAGATGACATTCTAACTAAACCGAGAGACTCCAGTGGTTCCATTTTAGAATTTTTTTCATCATCACCAATCAACAGTCCGTCCATAAAGTTAAAGCCTTCACAAAGTCAAAGCGTCATACGACTTGACATTTGCATAAAACCATGTGGGAGAATTCCCCTGCTGCCCACACACACACACACAACAGCTCACTTCCTGCTGGGAGAACAGAGACAAGTCATGACCCCCCCAGCGACTTGTCAGCCTCTGAACCTCCAAGACCAAACACTGCCTCTGAACACAAACCTCTCTGTGATGTTTGCATTGCTTGAGTGATGTAATTACAATGAAATGAAGCAACAGGAAAAGAGAAACACCACTCAGGGAATAATGAGACACTGGCACACATGGGGACTGTAGGGGGAGAAGAAATCAGAATAAAGAACTCTGACTGCAAATGTTGTGACATGTAGTGCTTATAACCCAATAATCGGAGATAGTAGAGAGTGAGTGTGATACACACAGGTTTACAGCTAACGGGAACGCACACCAGCTCACATGTGAAGCATGAGCAAGTCAAAGACTCATCGTGTGCAGACACAGGTGCTTTAAGCTACACGTACAGGCTATAGGAGTTTGTGTATCTCAGTTGAGCTTATTCACATTCCGACACACACAAGTTGCTGAACAGCAAACAAGTCTGAACACAGCTTTGACCTGATCACTCCTTATTCCAATTCAGACCTTTTGAACATTTCCGTTTAATTGATCATTTCATCAGCCTTTAAATGTCAAAATGCATTAGAATCGTTTCTAAGAAACGTCTTATTGTCGTTCTACAGGTCAGAACAGAATCACATGCCCATGTTAATCACGGATCAAACGTATTCAAGTTCAGTGTACGTTTGATGAAGAGCGCAGGTTCTTAGGTCATGAACGTGATCAAGTGTTCTTCCTAGCTGGGTTCAATTGTAGGCTACTGCACGTGCTCATCTGCTTGAGGACGTTTCACCACTCATCTGCTGTGCGTTTGTGTGTATGTTCCTGAAACTGACCAACAATGACTCACACACCTAGGACAGCCAGGTCACAGACTAACAGTGTGTGTGTGTGTGTGTGTGTGCGCGTTAAACATCCTGAGGTAGCCCTTAGAATATGAGAGGGGAGAGCAGCCCTTGTCGTCCTGTCCACAGCCTCAGCACGCTGCGTCCCCTCCGTCTGTGCGTCGCGGCAGCAGCGGTTCGCTGCTCCGGAGCGCACATCGCATCACAGCGCCGGTTAACTACTCAGCGGGCCGTGAGCGGCCGGAGCTGATTAAACACGCACACGACGCTTCGGGCGCGCACACAGACACCGAGACACCAACGGGAGCACGATCGTCAGGGTGAAGCTGTGGCATCTGGGCGGAAAGCGGAGGCGCGCAAACGGCTCCAAACCCCAAATATGCGCCAGGCGTGCCCTCCACCCCGTTTGTCAGTGGGTGTCGGCGTTACCCGACCTGAATGCACAATATCAGCCGTGTTGCTTATCGGCATCGCACGCTCAGACGCAGAACAATCTCAACGTGACACGAACCGGATGGTTTTCATAAAGCCACGTCACAGCGGAGTGAAACAGTTGAGGCACGGAAAGTAAAGAGCATTTACAACTCCAGCCAGTGTCTGTTCACTTGTCTCACTTCGTTGTTTCCTTGGGGGTGCTATTGTCAGGAATCTCCTAAAATAACATTATTTGGCCACAGTGTCAGTTCCAAACCGGATTCTACGACACGCGCAAAGAAACCACCGGAGAGTATCCGGACAAACGAACGAGTTGATCATTCTTTGTTAATCCATTCTCTTTTATTTTATCTTTTTAAAGGCAATTTTTAATCCTCTGACTTTCTGCCGGAGACCATAAAGGAACACAGTGACCCACGAGACACACGAACGAACCGACTGTCCGACCGGTCAGTCGGTTCGTTCGTCTGTCTCGGATGGAACCAGGACGCATCTGTCATTTGGGGGTCGGTTCGTTATCATTACACACGCACACACACGAGGTGCTTTAAATGCTGCTAAAACAAACAGGAGCAGTGTCATTAAAGGACGAGTCCACTGGAAAATCCATCTCCACAAACTTCACGCGCTTCTGGTGTGAGTTGGACGCTTTGGGTGAACACTGGATTTTCAACTTCGGCTTCCTTGCATTTACAAATTGCACCAAACCAGCCATCATTCGTGTACAAACAGACCAACCAAAATAACTTTTTCCCCCTCCTCATCGTGAGGTTCTAAGAAGAGAAGCCAAAACACCACATCGCGTTTTCCGACCCCACACAAGCAAAAAAAAAAAAAAACCTTTGAACTGGCAACAAGTTCTCTCCTGCGTTGTGTCTTTACCTTTCCACAGGAACAGGAAGAGCAGCGTCTTCCACAGTCGGCATCCTTCCCTCCTCCGTACCATCTCCATCCCTCCTCTTGTGTCGGAAAACCTCCCGGATTGTTCACAAAACGGACAAAAGGAGATGTTTTACTTCTGTGTGACTCCCTTTACCCCCCAGATAGATCACTACCGCATCGGTGCCATCAGTAATCTCATTTGGAGCAGACTGCGCTCCAGCTGTGTTGGACCTGACACACCGCGCAGATGAGGGAACTATTAATCCTCCTCCGGTCAGGAATAAAGAAGAATCCGGTGAAGACTGGGTTTTGCTTTTTTAAAATCCCTCTACCGGGGGGGGGGGGG
>CAAKHB010001393.1:106374-131399 GCA_901007665.1 Aeoliscus strigatus
CCGGGGGGGGGGGGGTCTACGGTGTGTCTCCTTCGAGCCAGATCAGCCGTTTCCCTTCTCGGTGACCCTCTTCCATCGGCGCGTCTTCGCTCGGTTTATCCACAGGACGGCTGCACTTTTCTCTCTTACAAAGTTGAACGTGGTCGCTGGAGCAGACTAGAACCGTCCACGACCAATGAAAAAGTCCACTTCAGGAGTGTTCGGGGAACTCCCCCGGAAAGAAATTCAACCAAGTCCACATTCCGCTTTGCCCGCTTCTCCTGCTTTTTCCTTTCCTCCCGTGTCTGTCTATCCAACAACTCTCCTCTTTGCTTAGTGCTGAGTGCGTGTGTGGTGTGTGTGTGTGTGTGTGTGTGTGTGTGCGTGTCTGGGCTCAACTTATGAGGCTGCACACACTCGGCCGGCGGGATGGAGGGAGGAGATGACAGGAAAGGAGGAGGAGGACTGAGGCTCTCAGCAAACGGCGGAGAAGGATGGGGGGGGCTGCGAAACGGAGAACGGAGGGATGTGTGTGTCGGGGCGGGATTTAGGAACTGAATGACATCTTAGCCACCAATAAAAGGTGTCGACATTTCTTCTGCCACCTCCCAATTCCTTCAATTATACACGTTTAACCCATTTCTATGAAGTTAGTTCATTCAATAAAAAAAAACATTTAAAATGCAAAAATTAGTAAAACTTGAAGTCAAAGGAGACAGAGATGGTTGTAAAGACGGAAGTTTGTTTCTGCCCCCCCCCAAAACACACACACACACACACACACACACTTTGTAGCCAGGCGTGCGTGTCAGATAGGCGCGCGTCTCCGTCCTGGTTGTTCCCCCTTTTTTACTGTTCATAAAAGAGCACGCGCGCTAAACCTGTTCCCGCGGTGAACTTCTCGCGAGTGCAGGCGCGCGCACACACACAACCACACAGACACACACACACACCTGCCTCCAGTGGCATGAAAAACCGTGCGTGCGTGTGTGTGTGTGTGTGTGTGTGTGTGTGTGTGTGTGTGTGTGTGTGTGTTACGACAGTCCGAGGCAGCTGCCTGTTCCCTTTGTCAGCTCAATGTGTAAAAACTAAAGACAAGGCGACTTATTGAATTGCAAATCAGTCCGTCGGTGGAGGGACGGGAGGATTTCCGGGGGAAGATACTCTCCGGCTGTCTGACAGAACCCACAGTCTCCTAGCGAGGTTAGAAAGGAGCGACAGCCCCCCCTAGTGTCATATGTGACGAAGAGTCTTCCATCCTTTCATCCCACATTTTTTCATAGAATAAAAGAACAAATACTCGCAATATATATGTGGACCAGCAAACATGACTAAAATCTGTTCCTGGTGTCAAAGGACCCTTTTCATAAAGAGTGTTTTGGGTTGTGTTTCAGCAGCCCATAGGGTATGTATGTTTGAGGTCATCAGTCCTGAAATCTGAAACCAGGGACAATCAGCAGCTCAGCGTTTTCTGTTTCTTATGTCTTGTGGCTGCTGTGGTACAGATAACACAGGTCATGTCACTGACGTGTCAACAAATCATTGTCAGTTGGCTCCTGTTCGTCAACAGACACCCAATGTAGATGTCACCACCACTGAGGACATAAATCCTACATGTCGGTTTCAAATAAGTAAACCTATAAGAAAGGAAGTAGTGGAGTCCGTTGTGAGCAGATCCACTTTACAACAACTGGGACATCCGTCAGTCTGCCCACCCCCACAAGCACATCCACCAGAAGAGACTGGGGGGGGGGGCAGTGCATGTTTTCATTCAACTAGCTCTCATCACTACTTCTTGCTCTCTCATTTCACACTGACCTTCTTTCCATCAGTACCTCGCATCACAGTCATTGGAAGGAATCTATGCAGTCAGATGCTAGGACGCAAACAAAAAGCAGCGGGTGGAGTCCGTTAGGAACAAGAAAAGTCTGAATAGATCTGATGAGAAGACGACGGGGGAACGTCTGACGACCGCTTCTGGCCAGGTGAGAAAGGACGGTCTAGACTAGAGGAACAGGACAGGGACTGGGACAGATCTATTACAATATTATATTACAATATTACAGGAACAATACTGCAGCTATCACATGCTGGACTGATCCCGACTCATCAGTCTCCTTGTATTCATACACCAGTAAAATCAAACATCCCCAAAGATCGAAATTATTGTAATGCAATGGAGGAATCATGCTTTTATGTAATAAGTGAAGGAGAAAAGTCACAGAGAATCTATTTAAGTAGAGGTCAGCCAAGCAAATTTACATATGAACCGTCTGTGTAATCCCTCCTCTGGTAATTACAGAATCATTTAACCCCAGATCCTGTCAGGAAAGAACGGGATGTGAATGTGAAGCTGTGTGTGTGTGTGTGTGTGTGTGTGAGTGCTGCTACTTTTTCTGGCACGCCTCTGATGGCCTGACGGTAAACCAGCCCACGTCCACACCGTGTGTATCCGGCATGGAGGACTCTTTGCCCAATCTGGTCCAGAGCGACCAGCGATACTTTCCCCCGGAAGCCGACGAGACCCCGAGAGCCTCAAGATGATTGTTAGACACTGATGTTAGGTGAAGAGCACATTGGAGAAGGATCTGCTGCAAGGGAAATGAATTTCATCCTTTTATTCGAGTGATGAGAGACACGTTGAAGACGGGGAGAGCTACAGATGGCCCCTCTCAGGTCAAATGACTCTTGTAAAATTCTGTCGACAGCTTGTTCAGACGACATCCTCGACCAGGAGGCTGGAGGAAGACGGTGCTAAAAAACACCCTCTTTAGTTTTCTTATATATCCTTTCTGTCGCTCTCCCTCCCCCTCTTTCACTGTTGTCTCTGTGCAGTCAGAAAACCACGGCCATCTCTTTGCTCAGTGGAGCAAACCGAATACATTAGAATCCAATTAAGGCTGGTGAGGGGAGCTGCTCAAGCTTAGTGCAGACGTCCGTGTGTGTCAGTGTGTGTGTTTGGAAGAGTCTGTCGGTTGATCTTGTGGGATGGAGGATGCTCGGAATATGTAAGAAAACCTGTTTGTGTGGGTGTTTTTGGATACGGTTCACACGCTCCCATACAGTTTGTGTGTGTGTGTGTGTGTCAGACAGAGGATGCGTTTCCCATTCCCGCTCCTTTCTGTACAAACGTACAGCACGACCACGACGTCAGGCTCAGTAAATCAGAATGCATGTGCAAGGGAATCAATAACTGATGCATTACACACTGAACCCATTCCAGTTGAAACTGAGGACGGACATCTCACCCCAAAATACACCAAAACACACACAAAAGTAATGGAATTCAAATCATTGGGGCTTCTATTATAAAACAATCATGATCATCACACTTCTAAAGACACACAGCCTTTTTCTCTTTTCATCTGTGCTTTGCTCAGCTCACATCCAATTTATACCTTTGCTACCTCCACATTATCCTCTCATCTTCTCTGCTGTCACCTTCCCTCACCTGCACCCCCCCCCACACCACACACACACACACACACACACACACACATACACACACACCACCACCCAGTGAATCACCCTCAGCACAACCTCCCCATAGTCCTCCCGTAGACTGGGACATATGTGTGCATCTGTTCCAGCATTGAAAATGTTGTCTATTATGTTATCTATTAATGTTATCTAAATGACTGTGCTGCTCACTGACTTATCACCTCAGTAATGAGTTTATGGCATCAAAAACTAATTGCAGGCTTTCCTCAACACAATGCAATGTTGTCGATCATGTACCCATTTTAAGTAAAATAGATGATAAAGCTGCTTAAATATGCTTAAAGTCCATTCCAGACACTAGACACCAGCAGAAAAGCCTCATGTGGGAAACTTTCACCAGCATGCAGCTGATTGGTCAGTATGTTCGCGACGGTCTGCGGCCATCATCTGCCACTGACCAGTCCCCTACAACTTCTCGTGCTGGAACCAGTGGTCTGGTCTGGACTTTGGGTGTGAGCACCCTATCTTCATTCTTCATCTTATATGACAGAGGTGCTCCACCCAAATGTCCAAATGACTTGTCAGAAAATATGGCAAGGACCAAAACGACATCTGATGTTTTTTACACAGTCTACGATCCCTTATTCGTTAAAGTAATCCTTCATTCCACTATAGTCCACTGAACAAACAGGTGTCATCCGAGTGCTGCCATTCCTTTGTACATTTTGGTGGGTGTCAAGCATTTTCGTAGGTCTAGTTGGAAGTTGTTTGGAAGCACTTGACGAGGTGTGTGCATCCAAAACCCCAAAAAAGAGATAAGAGGAAGTGTTGTGCTGCAGCCCTTTCATGTACCACACTGACTGCGCTCAGTTTAAAACAGACTTGACCTGCTCCTTTGTCTAAACATACACCGCCTATGAGCAAAAGGTTAGACTTCGACGTTACAGCCATAATGACAACACGGTCCTTCTGTCTCCTCTGCACAGCTTCCATCAGCATGAGAACACACCAACAGCAGCCGGAGATCAATTACAGAGAAACCTCCAGCCCCTCCTCACGACTCCTCTCTCACTACAGATGCAATTTACTCGCCTACCGTAAATCAATGGAGACAAGTGGGGCTAATTTAGACCATTTGATGTCAATTTGGCCTTGACCTCTTCCCATCGCACACACAAACCCACACGCACTCACACTCGGGCCCGTTTAATGACTCACTGCACTGGAGTTTATTACGCAGAACTAAGAACCACCTTTCAGCCTAACTCGCGCTCACTCGAGGAGATACGCAAACCAGTGCGAGCGCGCACACACACACACACGCACACAGAACGATGTAGGCTATAACTCCTGGCCTCACTGCCAGAGATTTCCATATTGGCTCTGTCAGAGACGATTTTGTTTACAGGGTCCTTTGGATGAAATAACAGCAACGGGCGCTATCAATTACATGAGGGAGATTGGAGGGCTGAAGAAGTGTGTGTCTGTGTGTGTGTGTGTCTCGGAGAGGCAGGGTGACATGGCAGGAGATTAGGGGAGGGAAGTGGAAGATGAGGTAGAAGTTTAAGGAATGATGGAGGTTTGAAAGAGAGGAAGATGAAAAGGTGGAAGAGGTAGAGGAGGAAGGAAAAGAGAAGAGCCACTGATTTATATTCTGTGTGTCTCCAGCCAAGGTCTGTGCACCAAGGTCCTCAAACTATTTAGGATCTCACAAATGTAATTTACACTGAGCGATACACACACACACACACTGAGGGGATGGAATCTGTGCTGTGAAGATGCATGGATCAGTGAAAATGAAAACACCTATCGGACTAATGACAACTCAACTGAAAACCTGAGGCTGGACCTTTTAAGAAGGGACGTCTCAAACCACCAGTCCTGTGGTTGGACATAGGACATCACAGCTCATGTGCACCTTTTTTTACACTTTTCACTGCACTGGCGTCACACCCGGCAAGCATTTCACCCACATTTTATCCCTCCAGATTCATCAGGATAGTTGTGCGTTTAAAACTGCAGACAGTGAGAAGCAACGTCTGTGCTTGGCATCCCAATCTTTCTCTCCACTACCAACCAGAGGAACCAGAAAAAACCTCACGAGAATTTACACACGCCTGCCTCCCTCGACTATCTCGCAATGTTAAACAAAGTGAAAAACACTTAGGACACAAAATATTACCTGGAGGGTGACCACCTACTTAAAATCTGAATTCGCACTGCTAAAACCCCACGACAACAATAAACCTGTAGCTACATTCAATGTATGTTTATGTGCATCACTGAAAATGTAAGTCAGCTTGTAATTCTTTGGTAATTACATTTCATCACCCTCACAAATATTTTTTTTTTCAAGTTAAGAAAAAAGAAATCAATCAAATCATGAGCCAAAAAAGAATCACTTTGTGTTTACAGGCTATGAATGTATAATAAAAATCATTATCAGTGCTCACATTCAAAATGCCTTTGTTGTGGTGATAAACACCAATAATATACAATTTAACAATGTGTGATGACTGCAAACACAGTGATGATGAGGCGTAATCACACATTTCTTACTTATTACTGATGTACACATTAATTATCACACAAACATCGATGAGAACAAACATCCAATTTGCTGGGCATATTACCCAGGGGGCCTCGCTGTCTGCCACCTAACAGGGGGTGGGAGGTGACTCATCAGGAAGATGCTAATATAAATTTTTACACCAACACACACACACACACACACACACAGTAAATATTAATTGTCAACCAACGCCTGTGATGACCGGCAACTTAATTATACTAATTTCAGTGAATTGTCCCCCACTGGTGCACACATACACACACACTCAGAGCTGAGACAGGTTGGCCTGAACACTGGGAATTGAGAATATTGTCATATTGGATCACTTCCCTTGTGACTGAGTAGTGCGGGGGATCTGCGTGAGTTTGTGAAAGGGACCAAAGGTTGTAATTAGTAGCTGCAGGTAGATAATGTTATTCTGACTGCAATAGCTGGCTCGAGTCAAATCAGGAGAAAATACTCCGGTTCAACACAAAGACTTATTGAGTTACAGCATTGTGCACACAGACCTCGACGTTCAGCTGGCAAAAACAACCCAACGCACAGCATGACCATCTCACATGAGATGGCCTGTAATAACAGACTGTTACAACAAAACTCTCTCCACTTGTTTACTGACATAATAAATGAACTCAAAGCCGACACATAATACGTGCATAAAAACTTAACTTCCCTCGAGCCACTGCTATTCTCCCTAAAAGGGACGTTTGTGGAGGACACAGAAGAGCCAAACAGCATCATCTGCTTCCAAAGGGATATGAAATCAATACACATTCCATTGATTGATAAATCAGTCCGACTGCACCAACTCTTCTATAGTCTTCATAGATGATAGTGGAATCAACACCTATGAATCCACATCATTTGCAACCAGAATAACTGACTATTGCCCATACGTCTAGCAGCACCAACCTGTTGACAGCAGGTTTTGTCATTTTAAGCAGTTGATTTGTGCGTACACAAAGTGAAGCAACAGGCCTCCGCTGTAGAAGGACAATAAGATAATTAAAACTGTGACGTGACGCTGAGAAAACCACACTTCATCTGCTTCTCTTGGCTGGGATGGTTCAGAATCACAATCTGATGCGGATAAAGTTGTGGATCCAAACAGAGAAAGACTGCAAACATAGGAAGACACAGATGGAGATAAGAAGGGAGTAAATAATTTTAAAAAAAGGAGACAGTGAGATGGAGGTATGTAGATATGGAGAGAGGCAGATGGAGAGAAGAGTGAGCAAATAAGAGGGGTTAGCGAGGGATGGATGCTGTGATAAGAGTGAAAGTGAGCGGGACAGGAATTGTTTTCAGCTGGTTGTTTGGACAGATGGGTGTCTGTGTGCTAATTACAGACTGGGTGAACACAATGAAAGGGAGAAACTGACTTTATGTGTTCAGCTTCACCCACAAATTGGCGTGACAAAAAAAAAAGAAACATGCACCGCTGAACTCAGACACACACATTTACACACCTGCACAGAGGCAACACTGGGAAAAAAAGAAGTAAAGCTAATGGAATGCAACAGTGGGCACAAACGCTGGAGGACAACCAAACCACACAGACCTTTTGTGTAATTTATCCCGTACAGCTCGTTTTTTTCTCTCGCTCTCTCTTTGTAAAAAGAGGCATCACGGCTGATGCACTTGGCAATGTGATTAAAATCCACTTGTATCTAAATGGCCGCAGCTTAACTCCTCTCCTCTGTTTTACGTAGGGAAACATTTCCGTGTTTAGCATGAAAGCAGCAGTCACAGGCAGGTACGGACCACAACAACCACACAATGGAGCTTTGTAGTCTGGAAACAAGTACTGTGCGTCCTCTGGAAGTTTAATCTAAATGGCTTCTTTCTTTTAGAAACAGGACTTTCTTGGCTACATACACTAAATAAAAATGGGTTTTTACATTGCTGACAATATTCAATATGATTATCTGTTTCTCTTTGTCCCTCTCCCTCAATAAGTTCCTTTATACTTCCCCCTACTACTCACTGTGTGAGCTTGTGCACACCACAGGACAAATTCCCACGTTCTTCCACAGTTCAGTCACCTCCAAGCAGCCTCATTAGAAGACAACATGACGAGAGGCCCTAACGAGCTTAACGAGGGTCTAACGAGGGGTATGGTGTCTGTCCTTTAAGTGAGCTATGGCCACGCCTCATCAGGCAGATGTGAAACAAAGGGAAAGGCACCAGATGTTCTGATGCTTTTACTGGTTTTGTTTGGTTAGTCCTCATCTCTGAAGTTGGTTGGATGATATTTTTCTAAAAAAATGTGATGTTCCTTGTTATTCTCGTTTAATTCTCATGCTTTTTGTGTGAATGAGAACCAGAGTCTCATCTGAGGCCCAGCACATTATCAGCCAATCTAAACACCGGGAGAGTAACAAGCTGGATTTGTGTAGTAAAGGATGGAGAATGAGAAGACACACAAGTTAAGAGGACACTGCACATTGTGTGGACACGACATGCATCCATTTCCTCTTTCCGCCTCCTGGTAAAGTCCCCAAACTACTGCACACACACACACTGCGACATTCCCCATCGTCAGCGCAACCAAGAGAGCACAGTTGGTTTCACGTCTCGTATACACACGCAGACATTCAAGTACTTACAGCTGAAGTCTGGATCGAGACGTCACCGACCCGACCCGACCGGACCGGACCAAACCGGTGAGGAGTCACCGCGTAGTTTCTATGGCGCATTTTCGCGCCAATTAGGTCATGTGACCTATGGGCAAACTTTTCACAAGTATTACTTTTACACAAGTATAAATCAAGCATATAGTGGAAACGAATACTAAGGGTCACGATAAATGCCTGGTGAATTAAAAAATAATGTTTATTAAGTCATGTATTATTGCAGTTGTCACCTGTTTATGGTGCACAGTGGGCGGGGCAGTGCAGCCATCTTGGTACCCGGATGTACCAGTGTGAGGTCGTAGGAGAAATTTTTTGGTTAATTATAAATTGGAAGGTACATATTATTACTAGTAAGTTTTGTAAATAATCTTTTCGCTGTGTGCGCCTGTGGAAGCTGATAAGAAAAGGCACCAAACATGAGCCGTCTTTTTTTCCCCTTCTTTTCCTTTGGGAAGTGAAACGTGACGACTCGTTATCACATTCATGTTTCGCATTACTTTAGGAGGTAGGAAAGAATATTAATATCATTCGTAAGAGAAGGATATTTCCACAGTATAAATTTGAAATGTCACTGCAGATTTCAAGTAAGGTTCAGGTTTAACTGACACACAGACTCATTACTATTGCTCTCTGTGCAGTACGTAGAGAGATAGACAGTGTGAGATAGTCTGACTCACACACACTAATTAATATTCATATTGGATGATGACAGATTAAATCATCAGGTGTGACGACATTCATACCAGAAGATCTGTTTTGAAACCAACACCTAAACGTTATATCGGCATTGCTGGTCTCTGTCTGCAATTATTCGGTTTCTATCTCTCACACGAGGCGTTTGAAGGGGTTCTGCTGTTCAGTGAATCTCATGAATTAGACAAGACAATATCACCTGTATTGTCCTGTAACAAGTGGGTGCAAAAAGCACTGAATCCAAATGTTTTAAGAACAAAAGTATTGATTTGACTCCAGAGTATGTTCCTTCTCTAGGCCCAATGTCCATAAAGCTGTTGTCTGTCTGTCAGACATCGAAGAAGTTATAAATAGGCATTGAAACTTTTCTGTGGATGCATGGAGGAACTTCTTCATGCTTCTTCTTCCATGTTTCTCTTGTTTTTGTTTTATACTGAGTGTTTACTGGAGGAAGACAGGCCGTGCTGTCATCTGTCTGCCGTCGCGACACACTCAGCGCTGACAAGGCTGTTAGCCTGGCATTGACTGAGCCGGTAATCCTGCGGTAAGAGCTGGTAAACCTCCGCAGCTGCAGCAGGCACACTGCCACCTGAAGCCAACTGGCCTGTCTCATGCCACCCATATGAAAGTACACACACACTCAGATCCAAACACAAGAAGATATCCATTGTATAGTGAGAGAGATAAACAAACAGCGCATTCTCATCCCATGCCCCCTCTGTCTTTGTGTATGTCTCTGTCTTTGTGTATGTGTGTGTGTGTGTGTGTGTGTGTGTGTGTGTGTGTGTGTGTGTTTGTGTGTGAGTGAGCATGTGCACAGCAATATTATAAGAAAAAAAAAAACAAAACCCAGATTAAAGGGTAGAGTGGTGAGATCAGGGGAATACGGATTTATCTGCTCATTTTTTAATTTATGCAACATACATAAACTTTTACACACACACACACACACACACACACACATAGCTGCACACTCAGACTTTGATCCTGGCCAGGAGTGCAACAGCTTGTCATGAATATTCAGGGTGTCTGTGTGTGTTCATATGGAGGGGTGGTTACAGACTTGTGGGACAAGACATTTTGTCTGGTGTGTGTGTGTGTGTGTGTGTGTCTGTGTGAGTGTGCACGCACACACGCTGCAATTATTGCCAATTAAGTACCTCAGTAGGGAACCGGTGCAGTACAACAGTAACAGAGTACACAGACACACTCCCAACCCATCATTGCAATTATACTTACATAACACCTCAATGATAGAGACAGACAGACAGACAGATAGATAGATCATTGGATCATTTCACTGTGACTGGTTTGCAACACATATACAATGGGAAAACTGAGCTGATGAGATAAGATCAGATGCACTAAAAGCAGGATTGTGTTCTTTCATCAGCTGCCCAGTTCATCTGTCAGTTTGCTCCAAAATGTGCAGTTCTTTGTTGAGTGCTACGATACAGAGACTTCAGAATGAGTCGGCATTAAAGATGCATCTGTTATTAACCTTGGCTGTACATAATCATAAAATCCACATGATGCGTGTTAAAAACCAACAAAGGTCCTGCTCCTCTAGCCCTCCTTGTCCTTTCGTTGCCCCTCCTGATCCAGCCGAGGCTCCGTGGCTATTTCTGGGCCAATTAAAGCTCTTCCAGTTTTGGGATGGCTGAACGGAGTGGATGGCCTTCAGTATATGCTTATGGAGAGGAGGCTGGAAAAGGATGAATTCACAGCAGGTCACCAAGGATTGAAGGAGTGGGAAAGGAGTGAGTAAATACTGTATATCTATGCGGCTGATCCAGGCTGCAGGACAGGAAATGGTCATATGGTCATTGCCTTCATTCTGCAGGTTGGGGTTTGTGAAGCATCAAGGCTTGGTTGAGTCTTCTTTTGACTTGTTTTCTGGAATAATGCCACAAAATGACCATGATGCACGTTTCATAAAATAAAATAAAAGGACTGTGTGTGTCAAAGTATAACTTACTTCACGGCCGTTTTTCAGGGTTAAGATACCGTAACCTGGATGACTGAGAACCTTCATAGCCGTCCACCTCGCCCCCACGTCCCACCCTGCTTTTCATCTCACCTCATGGAGACCACCTCCAGTGTGACCACCAATGCTATGGAACATTATTCAAGAGGTGCAAAATCATCTAACGTGAACATAATTTTTGTGAATACTGGGCTGGAACACGCGGTAAATAACTGGGGATGAGGAGGAGTCTAACCTATTTACTGTGAGCAAAATCAAATCTTTCTTCAATTTAGCCCGAACTTCAGTAGGGGCTCTAAAATTGTTTCCTGGGAGGGCTTATGACATCCAGAGAGGGTAAAATAGTCTGACTCAAAATGTGGCTGATATAATTTGACATATATCTTCCTGTTTTTTTGACTCGGTTTCTTTGAAAAAGCATTCATGCCAGTATCTAACACGACTGCACCACGCTTTCACTACATCATGAAGTTTAGTCACGACAACGGTGCCAAATCAGGAAATCGTCCCCAGAGATCTTGTTATGTCATTTAATTTGTTTAGCCTTTTATAGGTTTTTGTCAACAGCTCACTTATTAGCACTGAAAACAGTGGTCAATAAAGATATTCAGGATTCCAGGGAACCTGTTTAAGACAAGATTACACTCCAAGGTGAGGCTTCTGTAGCCCTGTTTAATGTCTCAGATAGAGATGCAATCGATCCACAATCCCATTCGGAGTGCTGAGGTGAGGTTTTTCCCACCGTGAGACCACAATAGAGTTTCATAGAGCAGATTAATATCACAGCCATATTTAGACTTGCAATAATGATTTCTCAACCTAATTTACAAAACCCTCAATGCTGCATTAAAAGTGTGGGCTTATTGTACCCCCCACCCCCCCAACCCCCCCACACACACACACGCTGCAGCACTGCAACAACAGTTTGCATGAGGATACAAACTGTACTTCTGTTCAAAATGATCTCCGGTCAAAAAAGGCACTTTTATCCTACTATAAATATTGTCACTGCAGCCACAATCAGTTCTCAAACAAAAAGGTGTACACATTTGAAATTGTGAAACTAGCCAGATAAAAACATATTCAATGTGCGCACTTTCACAAAAACACAAATTGCATATAAACATGCATGGATAAATCGAATACCTCTGTGGGCAATGTATATTTCTTTCCCTCATGTTCGCATTTGCTGGTTCTTGTAGAAGCAAGCCGGTGGAAAATCATGTTTCCTCTCAGTGTTGTTCCACCCCCTGCAATGTCATGCAAATAGGCACATCCTGTTCAGCTCTGTATGGGGCCGAGTACGGACACAAGCCCACATGACTCAAGCGAACACACAGAGATAAAAGCACACTCAGGAACACAAATGCATAAAGATGGCTTTCCTCCTCGACAAGCTGTGCAACAACTGAGAGCAGCATGAAGGTTCAATCCCCTTGCTGAGACCATATCGATGTGTCTTTGAGCAGACGCACTGAAACCCTAATTGCCATTGAGCTGACTGGATCCTTGCGTGGCAGCATCGGCCGTGTGTGAATGTGTGTGTGTGTGTGTGTGTGTGTGTGTGTGAATGAACTCTGTAAAGGATGAAAGCGTTACTTAAATGTCGTGTGTCACTGGGTACAGTTTTTATAAGCTGCTACTTCTCAGCTCAGCATCTGATTTTGGTTTGGCTGGAGAAGAATGATGCAGTTGCCACGGAAATTTGCAAGTTTCTGTGTGTGTGTTGTTCTGTATTCTGTATGTGTTTGTGCATGTACACAGTATGAGCAAATTTAGAGTGTGTGTCTGTTTAGTCATTGGGTCAATATCAAGAGGCAAGCCTTATCCCTGTGTAATCCAGCTATCTGATACGGTGTGCTCTTGTGTGTGTGTGTGTGTGTGTGTGTGTGTGTGTGTCCCAGCAGAAGTCTATAAACACACAAACTTTATCCCCGGGTAATCCAGTGATCCTGATGAACAGAAATAAAAAAAGCAATAAATTAAATAGGTTTGTGTGCATTTAAAAAAAATCTTAGTTTTATCTCTTTGTGAGTGCGATCGAGCAAACAAGGACACGGATCAATACAGATGTGGGCTGACGGACTAACACCGTGGGAAAAAATCCACACGATTCTTCCCTGCACACTTCATTCTCAGTCCACGCAAATACTGTGGACTGGTGCTCTGACGTGAAGGGAATCAAGACGGTGAATTCCATCATGTCAGACAAAAAAATGATATACATACATGCTCATGACGCCCATGAGGGACTGGTGTGGGGTGACGACAGAACATTTTTAAAAGTTCTTTGGTGCAGCCAAATATGAAGAATTAGTGTGAGTTCAAACATGTTATTTGGATGGTCTAAAGTACAAAGCGCCAGGCATGGGACGCATGGGCGTTTCTCAGGTACTCAGGTGTTCTTAGACTTTGTGCCTCAGACGAGAGTCTAAAAGGGCTGAACAGACTCGTCAGACTCGTGTCGTGCCCCATCATTGTAATGGGGTCTGTAAAGTCCTGCCAAACAATCACAGTGAGCCGAGGCAGACATAGCAGGGAGGGTAAAGACCATGGAACCCGTGTCATTCGCTGGCTCGCACGTTTGGGGGCGAGGTTGTTTACAGCGCACAGCACTGAACCTGCCACAGTGCTACTGTCAGTTTAATGATAATCATCTCCCATCCATCCATCATTAGCAACCGTTGAATTTTTTTTTTCTCAGCTACCCCAAGCTGGCTATCGTAGCGTTAGCATTCGTTCAGTCTGTAGCGCTGTAGCCAACTCTATGACAGCTAACTATGCTAACTCTATAAGGTCTAAGTGGACCTTAGAAAAGAGGACTAAACCTACATTTCAAGCACCAAATGCATTATTGACATCAAAGCTGTAAAAGTGAGCGTTGGTGCGACACTGCCTGGCTATGGAAGCTTCTGTGTAACGCCGGATTTAAAGCTGCACATTCCTCCTCCATCTTCTTTTGAATTCAGCCAGGGGTAAACAAGCCTCTTAATGTAGATGTATTACTTTATTAAGACTTCATAACCTTGTTGCATCAAATAGGATCCTGTGTTTGTCCCCTTGTAGGATGAATCTTTCCTCGTCCATGACTCGCGTCCTGTCTGACCTCCGACGTACCTGTGGCTCTCCTACACATATTTGTGACGTTATGGTGGTTTTACTTTGATTTTTACTTTAACTTTTAACTGCTACTACTTTGATTTGCTGTGTTGTAGTGTGTGTAACGTCCGGTCTGAGCTACCTGCTCCTATCTTTAGCAGTCGTTATCTACGTCGACTCTCCCTCGGTGTAAATTTGCCTTCATCTGCTTGTTTAGATCTGATCACTTTCGGCAGTGAAGAACACCCGTGTAGATTTGTGTAAAATCCTTTGGACAAACAGGAATTAAAACAGAACATGTGGTAGAAGGAACTAGAATCTAAGACATTCTTCAAACCTAAACAAGACGGGGCCTTTTTGGAGCGTATGTCTCTGCCAAGGTCCATGTCAATGTAATGAAAAAGTCTGGCTCGACTTAAAATGAAATGACTCCTTCTGTGTTCCTGCGACTGAGGTGGGGGAAATGAAAACAAAACAACCCCAAGATGGATTCTACAAACGCTTTCCTGTAAACATAAAAGTAGAAATGCCAAAGTATTCATTCTGACTCTATCGCACATTCAGTCAACCATTTACTAAGAACAGAGGGCATTTTTTTCAACCGCTTAAACTGCCAAATCAGGATCTCACTTCAACAACGTTTCATTAAACTAATCCCAGAATGTGAGAAGAAAAAAAAGAACTGGATGGCTTCTCCAACACTTTTTTTTTTTGTCTCGCTTCAAAAAACACTTGCTCAGAGACTCTTCTGTCAGTAATAAGAGCCAGTTTTTGTTTTTTTGTTTTTTTAGGAGTTAAACTGACACACTTAGAAAGTCAATGATGTCTTCAGGAGCTGGAGAGGAGCCTCGCCACAAATACACACGGAGCCAAACACAAGTCAAGCTGTGACAGCGAGCGAGTGAGAGGCGGTTTGTTTCGACAAAGGAGGGGGCCTCCTGCAGCTGAACAATCTCCAAATGGGAAAAAAGCGAAACTGACAGGTGGGATTGAAGAAAATCAAAACGTTCATGGCGTTCAGCCTGTCGAGTTTATATCAGTGACTTCAAATATAATTCATCTCCCTTTTCTCTCTCCTTCACCTTCTCTCTGCCTTTCGGTTTCGCCTCCCTGAATCTCGACTGCTTCACCTTCTTTCACCTGTCTCCAACTCATCGTCCCGCCTGTTTTCTTTCTCTTTTCCACTGACATTTCTTTTTTTCCATGACCTGTTCTCTCTTCTTTATTCTTTTTCATTTCATGTTTCCCGAATACTTTATCAAATCCTCACGCTAAAACAGACGAGGGATGAGGGGAAAAGATGACGACTGTGTTTTACTCTGTATTGAGGAGGTTTAATTGTCCGACAGCGTTCCCGTCTGTCATCGCTCCTCTGCTTCTCTTTCCAGAAACACATTCTGGGAACGACTGCTCCGAAAGGCGACGAGGAAGCTGATTGTGTTATAATCTCAGCATGTACTACGAGGACACAAAGGCCAACATTGAACCAGCTCACATGGGGAGAACTTGATGTCGTATACTTATACTGAATGCTTTTCTCTGGCCGACACCCCCCAGGGGACAGAAAACATATTTAACAGCTGCTCTAAAAATAGCTGCGAATGATTTTCATTAAAAAGGATCAGATCTACACCGTGAGTCCTTGTAAGACTGTGAGACGGACTTTTCCTGTTCATGAAATGCATTGGAGAACTACAAATGATCACTGCTCAACATTAACATATCTAATTTATTTCTACACGCTGAAGGGTAGAGGTCATCGCAACACGTGGAAATAGTACTTCTAGGGCAAAGTCAACAAAAGAAATCGCACACTCCATTCCTATCGTGATGAGCTCTTCACACATTCATAGATTCGAACTCTCTGCTGCCCCTTGTTGTGGCGCTGGAGAAAAGTCAATCACCCACAAGGTTATTGGTTATTAGTGGAGGATTCCTTTTCCTGTTTGATTTGAATGCAGTAAAAGTAGACTGTGATTCAAAATGTTTCCAGTTTATTTGCAGCTTGAAAATATATATTAAAAAAAAAAATTAAGGGGAATTCCAATCGTTGAACAAAGTGATTGAAAATCCTTTTGGTTGAGTCCTGCTGACTCATGCGGATGTTTCATACTCAGGTGTTTCTGGTCTTCAGAGGTTCAGACCTCTGGTAATATTCAGCCATGGAGAAAAAAAGACAAACGAGGACTCTGCACTGGGAAGTGGTTGGTACGATGATGAGTGTGATAAGTGTGAGTCCAAACAGACGGGTGCAGACCCAGACGTCCCTCTGTAGACAAGTAGGAGTTTCATTCTCAGTTGCACAAAAAGTAATTGTTAATCAACACGCGCTTATTGAGATTGATTGTCAAATGTACTCTATGAACACATCGACTCATGTTTCAGGGATTCATCACGTCTGCAGATGTAAACGTAAACACCTGATAACTTACTGAGTTCTCCAGAAGTGCTGAGTCATCAGCAGTTATCGATCATTCACTACAAATCGTTTCAGAAGTTACAGACGTCTCAGACAGGAGAAGATTTGTTCCCACTCTGTATGAAAACCTTATCCAGCTGTTGTCATAGCAACCTGAAATCACACACGACGACTGCTTGTCGGCAGACGTGTCAGCACAAGTGTCAAGTGTTGACGCTGCTTTTATGCTCGGCTGTGTCTCTGAGCGGCGTTTTTGACCCTCACGTCAAAGTTCTCAGCCTCAAGTCGTCCTCAAAGAAGCTCCTCACTGTGTCGGAACTTTTCCAGACAAGTGAACCTTTTTCTCTTGTCTGAAAAATAGTGGGAGCATGGAAATGGCATTCCTTTAGCCTACTTCAAAACATCCATTGAAAACATGTCAGCGGAGACACATGTCTCTGTCGGGGTAACGTTCTCCTCAGCTCCCTGTGGTATTCGTATTTCCTTTGACCAGACATGGCCTTTTCTCCCTTTCCCACGATTTAAATAGGCAGGTAGATGGGTGGCGCTCTTCGTTATCATGTCCTGATGAAACGTGTCCTGCCAGCATGACGTCTGCGCAGAGGCGAAGCTCTTGGCTGATGATGGTGATCAGCCGTCAAGGAGCCAATTTAGATCTAACAAGTCTCCTGTGGTTGGAGGGCTGTGGGGGTGTGTGGTCTGAAAGTGAACGTATCATCTCTAGACCAGACCAGGAGAAGGGGACGCGGCAAGAACACATGCTAGGAGGTTTCCAACCTCTGTGAGAATGAAAGGTCCCTGGGCAGGGCAATGATGGAAGTGTGGACCTTCATGGGTAGTTTACTGTCAGAGATCAATGTTTACGATGAAAAAAAGAGCCTGTGCATGGATGAATGAAATGAAATGAATGAAAGACGGAGGCAACAGGTTGAGGTGAACGCTTGCAGCTGAACATGAGAGGGAAACCATTTTATTTCCCAAGAGAAATTCACAAAAATTCAAACTGAAGACATTTTCAAAGTCTCCTCACTTCTCTGCAGACACTCATCGCTTTCCTCAACTTTTTTAAATGATTTTTTTGTCATTAATTCTATTTTTTCTCCCCCCATAGTTTCAGTTTTTCTTTGGCTGACTGGCAGCTCCAATCATTCACACATCTGAAAGGTTACAGCGGGTTGCAAAGAGCTGCCAAGTTTATTTGCCTGTCAGAATGACTGGCGTCCACACACTCCTCAAGGCGCTGTCATCACACCGCGCCACGCTGCCAACTGTTTATTCTCAACCCTCCAGCAGGAGCTCACGTGCAAAACTGAGAGCTGACACACCAGTGGTGATTCAGCAGGAGCTGGACACGTTTCAAGAGGGACACACGAAGAAGCTGAGGCTCGGTATCATCGTCGTCGACCTTTGGCGCATCAAATACTTTCTTTTTACCTTTTCACTAAAGCTGGGGCTGTTCTAGAGAGCAGATTTAAGTTTGATCGATACTTCTGTGTCAAATCATCTACAGCGTAGTCTGACGTACACCTCTCCACAAACGGAACCATGGACATCAATGGAGACCGTGACTGTTTACGTCATGTTACTTTCCCAGCTCTCGGGGTGCCACTTCTTTGTTTACCAGAGAGATTAGAACTGTCCAAACAGCATTTTATGACGGAAAGTGTGAAGAGAAAAACGATGCAGATCCTGTGATCTGCATGTGATAACGAGATCTGCCCACTTTCAGTCGCAAACCCTCGAAGGAACCAAACAGAAACGCTGAGAACCAGAAAAACACCAAAAGGGTGTAGGGTCCGGATCCTTCCAATACAGAAGGATGAAGTGTCTGTGACTCCTGGAATAATATCCCTGAATTCAGGGCTACTGATGAAACGTCACAGATGTTTCAGTTCCTGTCAGGTTACATGAAAATATATTTCCCCGTCTTTCCTCGTTCCACTCTGGACTTTCTCTCAACCAGCTTTCTGGAACGAGCCCCACAACTTTATAGTAAAAAAACATTCAGTCAGGCTCCCAGGAACCGGAACAGTGTGAGGAAATATGAAATCATTTATTCAGAATTTCCACATACAAAACAACACAAGCTGCACTGTGACTATGTGAAGGCTACGTTTCTTTCAGAGGACGACAGAAACACAGATGTGGAACTAGTCAACGTAGGTTTCTGCTGTTTGCATGTTTCAGACTTGAAGTTTGGGCAGAATGAAACGGAAATAACGACGACATCCGATGGCCGTTAGGCCGACTAGAAGTCTGCTTTACTGGATCCCTTGGTTCCATTAACTGAAAAAAAAAAAAAACGTCTTACATGTTTTAGCACAGTAATACTGAAATACACAATTAGAATAGAGCTACTTTACATTCAAAAAAATGTAACGTTCGTATAAGTACGTGTCATCAACAGCACAAGGAAATGATTCGGCGTTTGTGTGCCTCTCTGCACATACATGGATGTTCCACCTGAACTGCTCAGGAGCAGGAGACGGAGGGAGAAACACTGACGGTCAGAGAGCAGACCGGCTACGGAGCCCAAACTAAGCGCCTACAGCTGAATTCCACGACTTCACCGGCAGCAGCGTATTCACATTTGACAAGCGCCGCTGTGCACAACACGTTACATTCAAAGCTGATTCCAGTTCAACATGTACTGGCACGACTGAAGAGCAGCTGCTCGGCTCTGACGCGGCCGTATCGTTAGTAGTGTCACTGTATAAATACACTGTCCTCATCACATGCTCATATTTGTTCTTCCTTTTTCGTAACGCAGGGCTCAAAGCTCACAGGGCCTTTGAGGACCACCGAGTGTCCTCCGCATGTCTCCTCCTTCCAAAATAAAGTCTGTCTAAGAACAAAGCGGCGCTCTCCGGCTCAGTAGTTTTGCAGTTCAGGAATGCTCTTGTAGAGGTCCAGCGAGTCCGGGTTGGAGAAGGCTCCTCTCTGAGACACCTCCCGCCCAGCAACCACCTGCTTCACGGCCACCTCCACCTTCTTACCGCTGATGGTGTACTGCAGAGGGAAAGAAGAAACGGGCCGTCAGACGCAACGGAAGCTGCGGCGGCGGGATCGTCTCCCAGGTTCCGTCTCTTACAGGAATGTCTTTGGTCTCCAGCAGCAGCGCCGGAACGTGTCGGGCGGACAGAGCTTTACGAATGGCGCTTTTAATCTTCGCCACCAGCTCCGGACAGAAGGGATTCCCGGGCGCCATCTTTAAGAAAAGGATAACCCTCTCTTCTCCGTCGGCGTTGTACTGAGGGACGCAAAGGCTGTCGGACACCTCCTCAAACGCCTCGACTGCAGAACGGACGGGACGGGGGGGCGGCATTTACAGGAGGTCCAACAGAGAACGAGGAGGGAACACAACAAGGACACTTTTGTGACTTCAGATGCTCACCGATGTTGTAGATCTCTGAGCTGCCAAAGCGAACCCCGTTGGGGTTCAACGTCCCATCGCTGCAAAACAAACACACGTCTGAGACTCAACACGTTTCCCATCAGACCAGTGGAATCATCTGTCCAAAGTTGCCTCTCCCCTTCGTTTCTTTCGGTCTGGGGAGAAGCATCTTCTTCAAAGCATCGACACGTGACTTGCTCTGAGATGTTTTAGAACTCCACTCATTAACTGAAGGACTCCATGGGTACCATCGAGTCTCCAGCTGAGTCTGATCTGATGCCTTCTGTTGTTTTTCATTCAATATGCGCCGCAAACACTCAGACAACAGCTGCAGGCTCCCAGATTCCAACTTCTTTTCATGAGCGGCGTTAACGCAAATACTTAAAACGCTGCTTTAAAACAACCCTGTCAGCGGCGCCTCTTCGTTCGGCCGAGATCGAGAGGGAGACTGTGACGTCTGATGATAAGACGCACGCAAAGCGGTGACCGACCTCCTGCCCAGCATGACCACGCCTCCTGTCTTTGGGTTGATTTTACAGTAATCTCCATGGGCCCAAACGCCTGCAGAGAAAAGGAAACAACAACCGTTTCTTTGACCTTACACAGTGGAGCTGGTTGAAAAAAAAACAAACAACAAGTACAAGATTTGTTTTTTTTCCTTCTACGTCAGATCGGTGCCGACAGTGTGGGGGTCGAGCACCTCCCTAGAAAATCTAACGAGGAGTCACGGCTACATGGAGCTCCGCAGACGGCAAGAAACGGTCATCGGACTGCTTGTGACTTTCAGCTTCAGAGCAGCTCCGATAGTCTCAACATCAAACTAGACAACTGCTGGTTGAGGCCTTGACCCCCCCGTTGACGGAGGCACAGCTATAGACTAGAAATAAACACGGTGGATGACCCAAAGGTCAAAGGGTAAGAAGTGCTGAGCTGATCGCCGTTGGCGTCCACGTGCGCTCACCTGGATACGTGGAGAAGTACGCTTTGTGGTATTTACTCCCGTTGTCGTCGTTCCAGAAGTGGGTGGGCTGGCAGGGGATGGGCTTCAAGCAGACCAGCTCGCCGCTTTCCCCCCACACCGGCTTACCTGTCCAGCACACACACACACACACACGTTAAGTTGGAGGGACTTTGCAGTGCACACGCAGCTGACACAGGTGGGTGTGTGGTTCCACACAGCCCCGACGCTCGTCCCTCAGGACGGTGTTAAAGGCTCAGAGTCTGACTGAAATAATCCCGAGCTCTTCCTGCAAAACTGCCTTTAAATCGTCCCTCAATCCACTCTCCTTTGAGGTGGTGGTGGGGGGGGGGGGGGGCGTGCCAGCGCAGCCTGCGGCAGGGATCGGGAGCTGGGGAATAAGGGATTCAAATCAATGAGAAAAACATCGAGAGGGCTTTGAAGACTCAGAGCGAGATAGAAATCACTCCGTTCTGTTTGGATCGTTTTTGAAAAAAAAACAAAGGTTTCCCTTTAGTTTTCCCTCATATTCCCCCAGGGAAAGTTGACTAAGTGTTTTTTGTGGGATGAAGACTTTACATGTTACATGTTCATCCAGCTGAACACGACCACCGTTCATGCTCCAGACATGATAAGAATTAAAAACGCCGAACATCACAGACATCTTTCATTTGGAGAGATTTTAAGTCAAGATTTTAGATTTTAAGTGACACTTAAACTTTTCACATTAAAATACTCTTCAGCTTCATGCAACTCCAACGTCAACCTCAACGACTCAACCGACCTTGTGAGAGGAGACACACACACACTCACCGTCCAGGCCCCAGGCTTCAACGGCCATGCCGAGGTTTCTGGTCTGGATCTCTCCCCGATACACCGGAACCGTCGGGTTCTGACCCATGAAACACGACACGATGTCAGTGCCACCTTGACGGGAAAACACACCAGGGCAGAGACTTAGCTGGCTCACATGCAGCACTGAACCTGAAGGACGATTTTGTCGTTTTCGGACATGTGGTCAACGTTCTGTGTCAGTTTTATAACGTTTTCTTGGTATTACTTGTAGTATTACTTTTAACGCGTGTGTTGTTTGTGACTCTTCATGTTGGTCTGTTGGTAGAATCTGAGGACCAAGGACGATTTGAGGTAGACACATAAAACAATAGTGGAAAGACGGCACCTTTTGCTCCATTTAGACAAAATAAGAGCTGCTGTTATTGTCGCACCGAAGGACGAAACACTCCAGACATGTTTCCACTGGGGTTCCAGGGCCTCCAGTGTGCTGCCCTGGAAAGCAGTGGATCTTTGTAGAAGAAGTCTCTGACGGGATTGTTCAGGGGACAACCAACGTGGGATTGGAACCTGTAACATCCTGTAACGCTGGCACCAACGCTAAGCTGGCAGCAGGACGCTCCACCTCCTCTGACCTACATACATACAAGTTCTTCTGTGGAACACTCTGTAAAACGCCATTTGTCTCCTAGTACCTTCCAATAATCTTCTGTTTCTGACTCAGACTATTCATCTCCCTTCCTATTGTTTCATCTCTACCTCCGGCTCCATCCATCCATCTTCTCTGCCTCCTCTCAGCTGCTCTCTGCCCCTCCAACGCTCCCTCCCTCCCTCTCTCTTCCCTCCTTTTTGTTCTTTTCACTCGTCAGGTTCCTTATTGAACTTTAATTGGCTCCCAGGAGGGGGAGGAAACTTTGTCCTGTGATTAAACACACACACACACTTACGGTGGGAGGATCTGTGATTGTTGTATTATTGCATCACTTTCTTGGGTGGACACACACACACACACGTGTATTTCAAGCCAACAAGCACTGCTGCTTTCTCGATCTGACACCAGTCAGCACCAGTGTGTGTGTGTGTGTGTGTGTGTGTGTGTAGCGATGGCTCCAAGTACAAACCGTGGCTCCAAGTGGTTTACAAGCCGTCAAAAGCTACAACCGTATTGTACAGTATATGTGTGTGTGTGTGTGTGTGTGTGTGTGTGTGTGTGTGTGTGTGTGTGTGTGTTCTTGTGTGGGGGCGTGACTGCTTTGAACATCCTCTGGCACACTTTGAGGCCACCACCACCACCATCTGAGACAAACTTGCAACCAGCAAAATGAGACCTGTTTTCATATGTTCTAAAAAATGAAGTGGAAAACAGACACAGACACACACACACACACACACACACACACACACACACACACACACACACACACACACACGTACAAAAGTCAACTGTGGCCTTTTACTAATAAAAAGGATAAAAGAGAAGAGTTTTGCACTTGAAAACATGAGAAACTGCAGGCAGCAGTGAAGAGAGAGGTGACATATGGGCAGTCAGACGGCGTTATATCAGGACGGAGGGGATCCAGCAGGGAAAGTGTTAAACCCCCCAGTGAGAAGCGATGGGGGGCTGATATCCCTGCTGACAGGATTACTTACACACACACACACACACACACACACACACACACACACACACACAATGATTCATCCCGTAGCCGCTCAAACTTTATTATCACAGCAAAACGTGTCTGGACGCAATTTTTAAAACTAGTTTGAACGCTGGAACTTGAAGGAGTTTCAGAATAAGAGGGCAACGACACACGACATAAACCACCGTCACACAGGGTGACATCAGCAGAGGGGTCCGTGGCATATGTCACAGCGACCACCAGTCAGCCACATATGCTGTGATAAATCGGACCGACGCGCACACACATGCACATGAGCGTTGACCTTGGGGGTCAAGGTTAGGCCGGCTGGCGGCCAACTGGGTGGCAGCCTGCGGTTGCCCTTGACAACAAGGAGGAATCTGACTGGGGCACGACCTGCTGTTTCCGCAGGACAAACATGCTAACCAGTCGTATCCATATCTAGTCCTCTCACCTTGAATTATGAGTTCAATTAAAACATTTTCCAAATTAAATTAAATTAAATTAAATTAAAAAAATGTAATAACTTTACAGACCCCCTCTGATTTCTAAGATGACAATTCCTTTCATTTCATTTTACACAAGCGCTACGTTAGGGTGTGTGTGTGTGTGTGTGTGTGTGTGCGTGTGTGGACTCCCTGAGCTGCTGTTCAAGATGTGCGCCTGCGACGCGTCAGTCACAGCGGCGATGGTAAATGTTAAACGTTCCAGGACTCACAGAGACAGACAGACAGCATTCTCCGGCACTGTCAACATGACAATGGACTGAAAGGGCTCCATGTTAGTGGGGTTTGTGGGTGGTTTCAGGACTTTCTTTGTGTGTGCGTCAGCGCTTTGTGTTACATCTGTTTAGTTCCTAAATGCCGGTGTTAATGTACAACTAGCCAGTGTGGTTTGGAAAGTTGACTGTTTGCATCATTTAGTGAAAAACCGACGTCAGTGGACAGAACAGTCGTGAGTCACCTGAGATGGAACCGAGCAGCACGTTGTTCTTGATGCAGCGGTAGACGTAGTCGTAGCTCAGAGGTTTGAGGGGAGAACCGGTGGACAGGATGGTGTGGAGAGACTGAAGGTTGTGAGTTTCAGCTGGAGGAGGACAACAGAAAAGAGAACAAAAATCGAATCAAGCGCGATGGAGAACACAGTATTCTGATTTAAATATGTCAGTAAAAGATGAGGGCTGCGTCAAACAAGGGATTTATGTGAAGAGTTGGGATATTTTGCACTAGAATTGGTTGATTAAAGCAGAATAAAGCAAACCAAATCACTTTCCTCCTCTGCATAGATAGAATAGATATAATAGATAGAAGAATAGTGGAGTAAGAACAGTGTGACTTCCTCAACTCACATCTCTCACATCAACAGAATATTATGAGCAGAGCTCCCGCAGTCGTTTCTGATCGTGAAAAGTG